>OOFB01037369.1:0-14184 GCA_900323305.1 Trachyrincus murrayi
CTTTCTCTCTCTCTCTCTCTCTCTCTCTCTCTCTCTCTGCCTCTCTCTCTCTGCCTCTCTCTCTCCCCCCCCCCCCCCAGGGGCCAAACCAAAAGAGTGACAATCTTCTACGTCCTTTGCACGGAACTGTCCACAATGTGTCCAAAGAAAATTCTGGAGGAGGGCCAGCACACACACACACACACACACACACACACACACACACACACAAGCTTAACAGTAGTAGTCTATTCTCGCCTGCCCACCCCACTGACAAGATAATGAGGTCCTCTTTTTGAGCACTGGAGGCTTTTGTTAAACAACAGGCATCTCGAGATCTGTCTCACTGGCCATCTGTTGCCCTGCGAATAAAGAAAGAAACAGGGATTTTTTTTGGTCACAACCCTCAGAGCTATAAGACGCTGACGGCTATAGTACGGTGGTTATTAACTTACCGCCAGGTGAACCGGTAGATTTTTTTAATTGCGATTGTCACGTTTATTGACTTCAGACACGACCTGCCGACCGACCCTACGTTCAGGCTGTCGGCATCGTTACGCGCATTCCAGTTCCACACACACGTACGCACACACACGTACGCACACACACGTACGCACACACACATCCGCACCCTGTGGCTTCTCAGCAGGCTACGGAAAATGAGCCATTTATTGCCCTGAGGTGGATTCTTCCTCCTTTCCCTCCTCCTCCTCTCACTTCTGTCACGTTGCTGTCAAGACCAAGTGGGTTTCAGGATAGCATGGAGTCCCCCTTATTTTCTGTATTTATTTATGTATTTATTTATTCATACATTGCTTTTTATTTTCCATCGGAGCTTTTGTTCTTCTTTATCTCTCGGTGGTAACAGACCGGTGCTGGCACTGCAAAAACAAACAAACAAAAAGAATTGAACAGATTTGAAACGGAGGGGAGGGAAAAGGGGTGGTGGGGGGGGGCGGGGGCTTTGCTTCCTGTTCCTGGATCCCTCCCACAGAGCTTCCTGTTTCTCTCAGCTGCCATCTCCTTGGTAACCATGCTGCACTGTACCAGTTTTTTGTATTTTTTTTGTATTTTAATTTTTGTATTTTTTGTAGTTCCCAATGTGTTCCAAGTGTCCGTCGTCCCCCCCCCACTGTTCACCGTCTCTCCACACTGTGTCCACGCTGTACTTATTCACACCAATTGCACCATTTCTTTGTGAATGTCTTGTTATTTGTCAAATATGTGTCTAATTGAAAGCGTTGAAACGCGAGTACCGCAGGACTGCTCAGGACATTTGCATACATTTTTCTTAGACCCATTTCAGAGGCCAATTCCGCTAATTATAATAGCGGTCTATTAGCCAGGTACGACTAATGTGTTTGAAATGGTCCCAGCGTATCCGGCGGGGTTCATTAATCAGAAAGTATTTCCGTACGACCTTTTCAAGCCCCTGTGCCTACCGCTGTGTCCAAGTACAGTTTAATGGAACTGAGTGAAACTCATAATTTTCTAGCACTCCTTCTCTCAGTGTTCCTAATAGAGTAGGCTACCTCCGGCGAACTTGAGTTAATATTCAATGAAAAAAATCTTCTATCATTTTTAATATCTTTTCTAATCTTTTATTGTTTTTTGTTCTCTGGCCTGTGGAGAATGTACCTTCGCCTGTGTTGTCATGAGTGTAATTCTCAGTGTTGTTTTGTTATGGGCCTTGTTCACCTAGCGGCCATCTTGGTTCCATCTTGGTTCCATCTTGGTTCTAAACTAGGTGAATAAGCCCCATTGTTATATTTCTTCCACCCCCTCTCTATGGCAGTGGTGTTGCATGAGTCCATGTTCTCCCGTCGTCGTGAAAGTCATCATCTGGATGTGATTCAACGTTTAAAAAACCCCAGTCCTTTGGTTTCTCTAGCCTTTCTTCTTGTCTTCTAACTTATTTTCTCTTTCTCTCTCTCTCTCTCTCTCTCTCTCTCTCTCTCTCTCTCTCTCTCTCTCTCTCTCTCTCTCTGTAGGTAAAGAGGAGGAGTTCCCTAAGAAACATCTGGGGGTGCTGCCTCCAGAGCCGGGGGCCGTGGTGAACCAAGCCGCGGTGAACCACATTGCGAACGGCCAGACCCACGGCGTGGCATCGGGACCCCCGCCGCCCCGGGACCCCAGCCCCGTCCCCCCGGAGCGCCAGCAGCAACACCCGGAAAGCAGGCCCCCCAGCCGCGCACGCCGGGACTCCCTGGACAAGCTGATTCGCCACAAGTCTGGAAGGAGGGAGGGCCGCCACCGCGGCTCCGGAGGGGAGCCGGACGCCTCCTCCGCCTCCACCTCTGCTCACAGGAGGTCAGCCGGGACGCCGGTCTCCGCTACCGCCGACGCCACCACTCCAGAGAGGGGGGCCACGCCCGCACCGACACCCCCCACCCCGACGTCCCAGCTGCTCCAGATGGTGCGAGACGGGGGCCGCTCGCATGGCCACGCAGCGGCCAATCACAACTCCAACGCGGCGTCCAGCTCCCGCCAGGCGGTGGGGCCACGCTGGGTCAAGCCCTCCGAGATCAAGCTGGAGGCGGCCAAGGCAGCCGCGGCCCATGAGAGCCGTCTGAGCCGGGGCTCCAGCCCGGATGAGGCCACGGCGGCGTTAGTGGCGGCGGCCCAGCGGCGGCCCCAGTCGCGGGGCTTAGTCCCGGGCTCCGACCGCGGCTCCAACGCCTCCCAGTACGACAACGTCCCCGAGACGGCGGAGCAGGCCTTCGAGATGCTGGAGCTGGACAGACCCCCGTCCAAGATGAGGACACCCCCCGTTGAGAGCCCCTTCGGCACCCCGTCCCCGCGCCAGCCCAGCCCTGGGCGGGCGCCCAGCAGTGTGGCGGATAGCATGGTCTCGCTGATGAGCGCCACGGGACCCCAGCCTCCCCGTATAACCAGGCACCACGTTCCCCCGCCGCTGGCCCTCAACAGCCCTCAACAGGGGTACCATGGACCCCAGGGCCACTATCCGGCCGGGCCCCATCATCCTGCTCCTCCCCCCCAGCAGCAGCAGTACCTTCCCGGCCGCCAGGGCATGGCGCCTAACTTCCACCCCTCGTACACCGGGGTCCCGGACTACCGGCCTGGAGAGGAGAGACTCTATGGTCCCCCCCGACCCCCTGGGGAGCACGCCTACGCCACCGCCCAGCGCCCCCACCACCACCACCAGGGCCCCTCCCCGGAGAAGACGCTCGGGAACAACTCGTACGCCACCTTCCACCGGCTCCCGCCCAACGCGGGCCGGGACCCCCACGTCTCGGCATCGCCCCCCACAGAGCCGGAGCACCCGATGCTCCTGGGGGGTGCCTTCTACCGCCAGCAACACCGCGGCCGGGCCGCCACGCCCCCCACCCATGCCCACCCCCCCGCGAACTACAGCCTGGCTGACGGGCATCTCCCTCCCCGTCACCACCAGGTGTCGGAGGTGAGAGCGGGCGGGGGCGACCCCCTGCTCCCTCACTCCACAGCGGGCGTGCCCCGCTCGCCCAGCTTCCAGCGGGCCCAGATGTCCCCGGTACGGGAGTTTGTGTTCCCCGACGTGACTCAGTTCCAGCAGCAGCAGCAGCAGCAGGCGGTAGTGCGGCAGCAGATCCCGGCGCTGTCGGGCACGCCGCACTACCGCCACGCTCAGGAGGCCTTCGCCATGCAGGAGTCCATGCTGCTGTGAGAGGGTGAGAGAGAGAGAGACATACAGACAGAACGATAGATAGAGAGAGAGGGAGAAAGTGAAAGGTGGACTGACGGATGTGCTGAGAGATTAAGAAGAATAAGGTGTAGTCACTAACACTGTGGCGATAGACGGGCAGTTTGATTCTGACGTGGGTTAGGATCGTTCTCGTGTGTGTTTTGGAGTTGGTTCCATATGTTTAGGCCGTCTTTATTTTAGTTTTTTTGGTTTTTTTCTTTGTTGTTTGTTCGTTTTAAGTGTATTGTTTGTTTTCTTTGCTGTGCTTCATGTGTTAAAGTACTGTTCTTGCTGGCTCCACCACTGCACTGCGACGGTGCAGGTCAAACCAGCCTCCGGAAGTTTCCACCGATCACTGTAAACTATGATATGATGACGCGACAAACTGAACTCACTCAGAGAGAGCTATTTTATTTTTGGTTGTGAAATCATTACAAGAGGTGACATGATATATATCTATATCTATATATATAGATATATAGATATATATATATATATGTGTGTCTTTTTAGAGTCTAAAATGTACAGTAACTATTTTTTTGTTGTCGTCATTACTGTAGTAATACTGAGTATTAAAATCAGTAGGCAGGGGGGGGTGTACTCCCGGGAGAGACAAAAAAAAAGCATTCATTTCTTTTTTTCCAACTTTATTTTTTTAACATGTTTGCAAAAGATATATTATGCTAGTTTTGTCCGCCGTACACGCGTGGATCGTATGTTCTGAGAGAGAAGGATTTATGGTGAAGCAACTAATAGAATAATTTGTTTACTGCAAAGTTGTGACTTCTATTTTAACTTAAGTCCAAGCACCTCCAATGTAGTTTGCTTTTTTGTATTGAATTGAATATTTTCCTTTTTGTCATTGAGATTATTCTGCCAGTGCTTGTTCTTGACCTGCTGATAAAGTTTGGTGTACACGTGGATACATTTCAAGTATGCCTGCGTGTATCAGAGACCAGTGTTTTGTTTGTGTCAAATTTAGACTGATTTGCTTTAGAGAAATGTCAAGGGCTCTTAAGAGAGATATTGCGTGCGTTTGCTTTGTCAACCGGTTTCCTGGTGTGCAGTGTTTATAAAACAGGTTTTTTTACTTGAGCAGAAGTACAGAACGTACTGTAGCTGGGCGTCATTTTCAACACGTGTCACATTCACGCTAACACGCACTCCATTCAAGTAGACCTTCATCTAGTAACATTGTGTATTGCACTGCACTCACCGCGCCCCCTAGTGTTCAATGTGTGAATCACACATTTCAGTCGCTAATTGGCAATATACGTTATTTCTCCTCATTATTTTTGCGTTACCATAGTTGTCAACAGTATTGCAGTACTGTTTATTACATTCCCTTTTTTTTTTTATCCTCAGACTAATTTCCTTGACAATTCTCTTATTCTTTGTTTAATAAAACAAGTTTGATTGGAAAGTAATGTGACAGTGTGTCATTGCGATAGGCCTATCTCATTTAATTTAATTTCAAGGTATGATCAAAAGGAATAGCCGAACAGACTTGCATCATAGCGACATGCTATGATGTCAAGATTTCCAGAAATATTACAAATCAAAACGGGAATCGGAGCTTAATGTCGACTAATGACCGAAAAACATTTTTAAAAGTATCATTCATTCAGGCATCAAAGGTAAGCCTGTGTAAAGAGATCGTGTGCTGGAAATGTAAAGTCGAAAGAAAATCAGTAGGCAGGTGAAAAAAAGGGTATTGAAAGTGAATGGAACCGAATGAGCTGAATGTTGCTTAATGTGGCTTAAAACTGACTAAGATGTAGATTGACATTTTCGTTTCACCTTGGCCACGTAATATGGTGCTCTTTTCATCTAAGTTAAATATCCTTTTTGCTTCAAGCTGTTCTCACATTAAGCCTTTTAGGACATCCCCTTTTATCCTCCTGCAGCCCTTTTCCACTTATTTGGTTATTCCGCCCCCTAGTGGGCAAATGATTATAGTGGCGACATGGCGCTTTGTATATTATAGACAATACATGCGCAATTAACCCGTCAACAAAACATTGAAAACAGCTTCATTTTTTATTAAATATACATCGGTTTAATCTGCCTGATTCGATCATTGTCAAGAGCTTGTGTGGGCAGTAGTCACCAATACCCTTGCCCATCTCACGTACCATCCACCATCTGGACAGCAAAGACCTCACATCACCTCTTCATTCATACATTAATACTCACATACATTCCCCCTTATCAATAATGGCAAAACATTGAGCGAGAGCGATTCATTATGAATTAAATTAAATCTGTGAATTAAATTATTCCCGGCAAAACCCTCTTGGAGGTTCATTCAGTTAGCCTAAGCCAACCGTGGTGCTAAACAGACAAACACTACAAATAGTCCGTCTCTCCTGGGTCACTCGTGGGCCTTCTCCGCCACATGGCTCCAGACGGGCTTGCGTTTCTCGATGAAGGCCCGGATGCCCTCCTGGCCGTCCCGAAGTGCCAGGTTGTCCACCATGACCTGGGAGGCTGTGGCGTAGGCCGCGTCTCGCCCCTGGGCCATTTGCCTGGAGGGGAGAGAGAGAGGGAGAGAGAGAGGGAGAGAGAGGGTGGGTGTCATGTCATGAGAATGTCAAAAGGAACTGGTAGTTGTAGTAAGACTTGCTGAGATTGTGAGGGATTACGCACATTTGCATGAGCGCTCCAGCACGGACTACGAGGACACGGAGATGCTAGGAAACACTCCACACCTTATCCCTCTCAACATGAATTCTCATTTTCTTCACACATTCTCGTCTGACCACAGCAATAACAACCGTACCATGAAAACAATGCGCCCGAATCCTACTGTATGTGATAGTCAGTAATAATGTAATGAGGTGGAAATGGAGAGGGGGAGGGGTTACCTGTGGAAGGTGGCCTTGCCGAGGGCTACCACGGGCCGGCTAGCCTGGCAGACGCGCTGGGCAACGGCCAGCGTCTCCTCCTCCAGACGCTCCTCCGGGACCACCTTGCTGACCAGGCCGTGGAGCAAGGCATCGCGGGCCGAGATGGGGGTGCCCGTGAACAGCATCTCCATGGCAACCTAGGAAAATACGGAAACGCCATGTTATGGTTAAAAATCTTTTTAAAAGGTCTAGATCTTAACTAATAAGTTTATATATATATATATATTATAGTTCAACACAATATTATATCACAACACAACTCCCAGATCATGAAGTTTTCATGTATACAAAAGTAATACTGACAATACTAACAAGGTTCAGTCACCTTCAACAAATAATTGCAGCCAATAATACCCAAGTATGTTACCACGAATGGAATATCTGTATTCAGGATTAGGATGCTGCTGGTGATGAGCCATTCCTATTAGCTACCTTCTTGGGCACTGCTCGGCCAATAGCCACAGCTGGAGTTGAGCAGAAGAGCCCCACGTTGACCCCAGGGGTGGCAAAGGTAGATTTTTCCGTCACCATGGCGATATCACAGCTGGCGACGAGCTGGCAGCCAGCTGCCGTTGCTACGCCGTTCACCATGGCGATCACAGGTACAGGTACGTCCTGGATCAGAGTCATGACCTAGAGACAACGGTCAACTAAAAAGTCATTTCTACTTTTGTCAGAACTAACATACATGTAAGTTTCCCATGACAATAAAGCCCTTTGAATTGAACAGAATTGAATTAAGTCCTGTGCCCTCAAAAGTCACCCACACAGCTTGACCATCTCTATGAAATGACACTAAAAAGGGAGACAAGAGGGGAACGAGAGGGAGAGACTCGCCTCTGAGCAGGCTTGAAACACCTGCATGTGGTATTCTCTGCCCTGCAGCGAAGTCAGCTCCTTCAGGTCATGTCCAGAGGAAAACACTGGACCGTTTGCTAACACACACACACACACACACACACACACACACACACACACACACACACACACACACACACACACACACACACACACACACACACACACCAGAATCAATCCAATTGTCCAATTGACATAAGATACACAACAACAACAACAACAACAACAACAACAACAACCTACCGGCTATGATGATAACTCTTAGGTCGTCACTATTGGCATCGATGAGTATGTCATTTCTTAGGGACTCTAACATGGACAGGGAAAGCGCATTCCTCTGTCGGGGGTTGTTCAGCGTGATTCTCCTGAAAGACAAACGTTGGTGTCGGAAGAGCCACATCGGTGCAACGAGAAGAGGACATTTCACAACTTCTGATTATGTAACAATCCTATAAAATGTTACGCATGACAAAATAAAAATGAACCTTATTCCATTGTTTTGCTCTCGCAGGGTCAGCGGTTCTGGACGCGCCTGTGTGCACAATCGGGCACCGGTGAGAAAAGTGAGTTTGTTGAGCTGAAAGAGATCCGCAGCTCTGCGTAATACATTCCGCGCCATAGCGGCCATGCCCGACGATGAGGGGAAACAACACTTCCGGGTTGTGGCCCCCCCGTGTTGGCCAATTAGATTTCGGGAGAGAGTTAAAAGAACAGACCCAAGGATATGAACATTAATATAAAGATACACTAAAATATAGAATTTGTGAATGTTGGAGTTTAGAAAACAATACATGCCTAAAGATCAACCATAAGATATAAAGAAGCTGCATCTTGGCATCTTTTATACATATATTTTTTACATTGTAATTTACATTTTGTCCACTAGATGTAGACAAATGATCAGTTTTAGTAGGCTATAGTTCATATAGGCATAATCGATTAGCAGTATTGTTTTTTTGGTTTTTTTTGGTAAATTGAAATTGATGTATTATCAATTTACCAAATAAATGTAAATGTAAATGTATTATTTATTTAGGCTTTTTTTAATTATTTTGTTGTCCGTATAATAGCAGAAACGTCAAAACGAATAGGCTATAATACAGATTAGAAGACCTATTAGGCTACTAAGGTTACTCACTTACTAATATGCGAGTTCAACTCACGATAGGCTATTCATTAGTTACACGTGAGTCGTGACCCGTCATCTTTTACTTCACTTTTTTTTGCCAACTGTGTTTGGATTACAGTAGAAGGCTCCACCTGAAAGAAAGTAACCACCTTCTCCCCTCTACGACTGAATGGGTGGAGTACTTGCAGCTCTGACGCCACCTCTCTCTCTCTCTCTCTCTCTCTCTCTCTCTCTCTCTCTCTCTCTCTCTCTCTTCTCTCTCTCTCTCTCTGTCACCACATTACGCACAGGGAGTCTACAGAAGTAACAGCCGGTCCGAGACCTGACCCGCAGTTAAACTTTACTCGTTGAAGGAGACATTTTATCAAAGTGATCATCTTTTACTATAACCGTATATTCGACAGTGATGTGGTTGTTGGAGGTCCGTTGGGTAAGTGTATTTACGGTGTATTCATTAATGTAGGGCGTTTAAGAATATTCTTTCGCCACAAATATGACATATTCCCGTCATGTCATTGTGTCAAAATGCGTATTGGGAAGCGTATTGCCCACATTTCAGCAACCGATGCGTTGAGACTTTTTTTTAATTTTTTTTAAGTTGTGATCTCAACGAAAACTTTGCGCAAAAAAACGATGCCCATTGATGATCAGTCGACTAGAGTGACTGGTGATGGCGTTTCATCCTGCAGACAGACATCCTATAACCCCAACGACCTTGACGCACACGACAAGGAGTCGGTTGAAATGTACCATTTATATATTTGCTTAGCATACAATAAACTAAACCGGTCCCGCATGTGCCGATCCTAAGGGCCTCCCAAGCAAATAGTGGTCTGTAACCTCCTTCCCATATGAAATATGACTCTCCAAACATCCCAGTGAGACCTTCATTGGTGTTTGTCTTTTTAATTTAACAATGTTTGTTGTTGTCTCTCTCTCCAATTCACCTCCTCCCCCTCCTCTCTTCCTCCCTCCCTCCATCTCTCCCTCTATCCCTCCCTCCCCCCCCTCCCTCCCTCCCTCTCTCTGTCTACACCAGACTCCATATGAGAAAAGAGGATTAGATGATCCTTGAGCGTGAGACCAGACAGACACATCACGCCAGGGGTGGGGGTGGGGGAGGGGGGGATACATACAGGAAGAGGAAGAAGAAGAGTGGACGAAGAAGAGTGTGATGTCCTTCGGTGGACGGACGTCTGGACAAGCTGCCATGGACGTCCACCTGCGGGGCAACCCTCCACTCAGCTACGGTGTCAGGAGGACCTCCATAACCCGAGTAAGTGCTCGAAAAAACCCTAATCAATCATTCCTTGACTCTGGGTCAATATTGACTCGATTGTGTTTAAAAAGAAAATAAATCAGTGTTTCTTTTATTTTGTTAAGCTTGATAAACGAAGCCTTTTAAATGGCATTCATGGGACCCCCTGAATACAATCTATACTCATAAGTCTTCATCGTTCAGTATACTTCAATGCTTCAACACTTTCTCTCCTTCTGCACTGTAACATCACCCCCAACAGACTGTTGACCCCTGTTGGTGCTACACTAGCATCGGTTCCCCTGAGTGACAGAGATCAGCAGCACTTGCATAGCAACATAATCTCTCCAAGCATGCCTTAGGGATGACATTCATGAAGAAACCCGGGGCGGGTCCGACCGGTCGGGCGGCAGTCTTTGCGGGTCTCGCTGAATACTACAAAAGGAATCTTTCATTGTTGTTGAAACCAAACCATCGGTTTTATCTCGAGTCGGTTTCAGGGTAGGTGTTGCCGTGGGTGTGTTTACCACAGCTGTGTGGGGGGTAAAACGAGTTTGCGTGATGGTCATTGTGCTGCGTGTGGCGTGTGTGTGTATGAACACATACTTCTGAATACGTCAGCTAAAGCCGTCCCGTCAACCGCAGAATGTGTGGTTTTGCCTGGTGAACCACAAAGTAAAGACCGTAACCTTAAAATAGCGTAAATGAGCATGTAGCGCGGACCCACTGACAGTGTAATTGTAGTAGCAGCGCAGCATGGAGTCAAAACAGCACATTGTCATCCCTACCTACTGTGCCCGCCATTGTCTATTCAGCCTATTCAAACACAGGCTGTTGCCTAGCAGGGCATTAACGGTGCCAGGGCTAGGGGTTTGATTCCCACTAGGGCCACCCATGCTAAGAATGTACAAACTCACAGTATTGCTTTGGATAACCGCGTCCACCGGATGACGTATTGGTTCAATTAGGTAGCGTTTATTTCCGTCTTCGGTGCCAGAATAAGTTTAGAGAAGGGTCCAGCGGAAGCTCAAACACAAGTTCAGTTACGCTTCCATTCAGTGACCTACGGGGGGTGGCGTAACTGAAATTGTCGGTGGTTTTGGGTGGTTTTGGTTTGACCCTTAGTGTTTGGGAAGTTAGGCGGTAGACGAGAAGGAATGCGGGTGAAGGTGGGTGGTGGTGGTGACGGAGGTGGTTGTGCGTGGGTGGGTGGGGAATATGGTGTCACAGAGAAGGGTGATCGGTGCAAGTCTGCAGGAACAAGCAGTCCCGTGTTCTCTCTCTGTAGGTCAGTGGATCAAAGCTGGATTCTCAGGGCATCTTGCATAATTTAATACCTGCAAAACCTGAAGAAGGTGTCATCAGCATCATAAAGTCAGTGATGAGGATGATGAAGGCCATATAACAATGTCTGTGTTGTCGTGGAGACGAAGTATGCAACGCAGGGAAGGCGAAGGAGTTTAACGAGGCTAGTAAGTTGTCGCCGCGTTTGACGTCTTCCTCATCCGCTCCTTCTCCTCTTCCCTCAGGAGGACGTGACATTGCAGCAGCTAGAGCAGGAGTGTCTCCAGTTCTTCGAGTCCACCATAGACGCCCTGGAGGAGAGCCTCGAGGAGGGCGGGGAGCAGATCCAGCAGGCGCCCAAGTCGGCGAGCGACGTCGTCGACGTACCCACCGCCGCCGTTTCCGCCGCCTCCCCCCCGGCCTCGCCGGCACTGAGCTCCGGCACCGCCTGCTCCTCGCCTCTCCGGACCGGAACCGCCAACCCGACGGACCACGACATCATAGACCTGGTTCGGCCCGAGCCAGACCTCGTTCCAACCAAAGAGGCCTTCTTCGATCCCACCGCGCCAGGTACGACTTATGGCCAACAAACCGTAAACCTTCACAGCAACCTTAAAGAAATGACTCTTGGTCCGTGGGGAAGTAGAAGCTATTTTGGCTGTGGTAGTGTTCTGTGACGTTGATCTGCTAGATTGTAATTGATCAGATAATACTTGAGGAAGATGACGATGCGTGTGGCGCTAAGCAGCGATAAAATGATAATGAGGAAGTTAACACAGGGGAAGTCTGAGTAAGTGAGACACGAAAGAGAGAGAATCCACTATGCAATTATTTTCAGTTTTGGGTTTCATTGTACGATTGGCATTGATTGGTGGCAAAAAAAAGGTTCAAGAGTTCAGGGCTTCATTCTCTTTTATCAATTGAGCTGTCTAAGACGAACCGAGACATTAACCTTCATAAAATCTCTGTCCCAGATTTTCAGAGTATCATGGCCATCCCCAGCAGCCACCTTGAGAACAAACCGAGGCATGAAGCGCCGGACTTGAAGGCTTCGGAGTACAACCCTCCCCTACCCTCCGGCAGTAGCTATTGGAACCCCGATGGCCGCTCCAACTACTGCCCCCCGGGCTGCGTCCCCACCCCCGTCCTGATAGCCCATAAGATTGCGGAGAATCAGGGCAGCAGCCCCAACAACATCAGCCCCTCCACCCTTCACCACCGAAAGAGCCTGGAATCAGATAAGTCTACCAGCCTGGCCCCAGAACACACAATCAAACAGGGCCCACCCACGTCCACCAAGCCTACCCGCTTCCCTGCCAACATCAGTGTCGTTCATGGCAACAAGGAGCCAAACCAAACGCTGGCCAATGTGAACATCCATGAGAGGCAGGCGCAGATGCTGGCCAACCTCCCAGGGGTGTCACAGTATCTGGGCCAGGAAGAGACACTGCACGCTGCCACTCAGAAAGAACGCAACATGCCCACTCGCAGCATTTCCTTCAGGGACCCCACGCCGGTCAAATCCAGAATGGAGGCCCTGTCCAAATTGGGCCTCAGGAACCGCGCCCAGTCTGGGGGCGTTTTCTTCTCCATCACGCCACAGAATGCCACCTCGAACGCCACCTCGAACGCCACCTCGAACACCACCTCGAACGCAACAGCTCCCAACCTCCCAAAAGAATTGGAGAGCAGCATCAGGATCCCTGTGGTGCAACATCCCAGCCGGCCAGCAGCCGGTGAGATTAAATCAGACAGAAAACAAGACACGGTGCCGGTAGACTTCATTAGCAGCAGCATAGAGAAGACCGTCCATGTAAAGCCTTCACCTGTGGAAGCAGTCCGAAGAAGCAGCTACCAACCAGTGCAGATTGAAAGCAAGCCATCACCAGTTTCCCTACCACCCGAGGTTGCCTCTTTGGACTTTAACAGTTACGGGGGCAAGACGGTCGTGATCAACCCCAGTGCTTCAGACAGACACATCAAGGGTGACCCCTTGCCTGCTCCAGACAGCCCCGACGGCAAGGCCCCTCACTCCAGTGTGGGCAACAACATCTACAGAGGAAAGTCCATAGTCATGTCCCCGAGCTCATCCAAGAGCGACCTGCCGGACATCCTCAGCGCACACATCGACCAGAACTGGGATCTGCCGCCGCCGCCGCCGCCGGCCTTTGAGGTCAACAACTTCGGCGGGAGGACCCGGACCATCAACCCCTCGGCCGGCTCCAACAGCCTGGCGAGGACGACCAGAGCTCCGGGGCCCTCCACGGCTCCGAAACCCCTGCGGCATCACGCCTCCATGAACCACCAGCGCCCGCGCGCAGCCTCCCCAGAGCCCCGGCGGAAGTCCACGTCGTCCAAATCTGCGGCGTTCCGCCCCCAGGGCGTCACGGTGCAGTTCTCAGGGAAGGGGGCCATGGACGAGTCCCGTCGGGCTGCACTGAGGAAACTGGGCCTCATGAAAGACACTTGCTGACTCTGGAAGTCCACGGCGCTCATCGATTTGCCTGTAATAAACTAATCGTTAGGGGGGCCTAAGTCTGGGCACATGGTAGACGCAGTTCTGAGGTAGATGCATGTGGGTCTTTCTCTGTGTCTGTGTGTGTCTGTGTGTGTGTGTGTGTGTGTGTGTGTGTGTGTGCGCGTGTGTGTGAGAGAGAGAGAGGTGTGGTGGCAGAGAGACCTGTATTTACAATGGAATGAAGTACAGTACAGTGCCTGTGTTACCTGAACAACCAGTTCCAAGTTCCTTGCAACAGTGAATTCTTACAGACAAGTTTGACATATGGTTGCTACACACACACACGCGCACACACACACACACACACACACACACACACAGATACAGAGCTATAGAGATACATACTCGCATAAACTCTGCTGCGCTGTGTTGCCAAATATATTTGACTATGATAACTCATATGACACGTGAGATATGTTTAACCAGGTTTTGGGGTGTAAAAGTGATGGATCCCATTGTCCTGGGAAGGAGCCAAGATATCAACAAAAGGACAGACATTCGAGTCATTTCCTTTCCTTTATTGCACACCTGTTCCGAGAGGTTTTCTTCTGTTCCCAAGAGCTGCTT
>OOFB01037370.1:6065-17113 GCA_900323305.1 Trachyrincus murrayi
ATATCTATTCCATCTATTCCCAATAATTACATTTCAAGAAAAAATACAAATGAGGTGATGATCTTATTTATGATCGCTGCCATCGTAGATATGATGTGTTGAACATGTTCCTTACTCTTACACTTTCCATTCTATGCTCATCTACACCCCCTTCTAACTTCCTAACTTCTCAGCCTGGGAAGTACAAGCTTGTAACTGCTAACTGGGCAGTCTTTCTGATCAGAAGGATCAGAAGGCTGGTGCTGAGGTGTGATGTACTGCTAATTGAGCAGTCTTTCTGATCAGAAGGCTGGTGCTGAGGTGTGATGTGACTCACAGACTCAGTGAAAATAACTGAAAAGAATATATATATAGTCCTATATAAACAATGCACTGTACAGTATCCTTGTAAACTATATATATTTTTTCTCTTGTAGAGTACATTTGATGTGCCCTTCAAAGTAAGAGCTGGCCAAATTGGTAAGTGTAAAACAGAGCATATATAATTACATGTTAAATATCATGTTTGTGGCTATATTGGCTTATGTAATTGTGCAGCCTAGTCCATGCAATGTCTTATCTGTATTTGTTCAGTGTCACAAGACCATGGGATCAACATAACCTCCAATCATGGACATATCTTTGGGTGGGGATGGTAGGGATTCACATTCCTACCAATGTGAATTTATGACTAAACTGTCCCTAGTAATACTTGTAATACCTGTAATATAACTGTACAACCCCCTTCCGGCCCTTACCAGGTGTCAATCAAACATGTCACATGTTTTGTTAGTTCCTGGTTGCTGACTTATCTAGTTGGCCACAATAACTTTCACTTCCCACACTGAACTGTACTGAATGAAGTCAAGTTAGTTTCTAAAGAAGTTACTTCTATAGACTAGCCTGTAGTTGGCTAGTTTAGATTTGGCAACAATTACATTCTTTGTGGTCCTCAAACATGGTGTTAAGTATTTGAGAATTATGCCATGGTAACCCCCGGTTCTGATTAAGAACTATTCTTCAGTCTATTTCTGAGGTCATTTTAGTTGATGATTAGTGTGGTGGCTGTTGGTTAAAAAAAATACTATTGAATTGCAGAAATCATCTGGATGTACCATTTCTCGATCAGAAATGGACTTGGACTTGCCTTCTTTTTTAAATGGTCAAATGACAGAGTTTAAATTTCCTGTGTCTTTAGAAGGATTGACTCCTTCTACTAGCTAATCCAGAGGTCAACAACAACAACAACATCTCCTGTTTAAACGAATCTTTTTTTTGCATGGACACCAAAGCAGTGGTTGCCAGGTGACATGAGCAAGGTTTTGCTGAACGTTTGCTCAACAACGCCAATCAGTGTGACATCAGTACATGTGGGGGTTCTGTGTGCTATATCTGGCTCTTAAGAGGTTTTTTTGTCTGTTGACATTGACTTGCTCAGAGAGAATGACCGGTCCACCTCCCCCTCTCTGTTTCAGAGGTCTCACTGCACTCTAGCATGGCTAATGGGTGGTACAACGTCAGCTGAGCTAATGTTTCAAATTGGCTTGCACACGTTACTGAAAAGTAAACCCAAGGTGTAATAAATATCTGTTTACCTGCAGGTTGTAAATGTACCTACAAGGCCTGGTTGTAACACATTACTCTAGATAATAAAACCAGGAAGCAGTTGTGGAAACTGTAAAGAAGTTTAAAATGTTATGAAATGTATGCAAAATTTAGGCCTAATGTACCTTCATTGGTGTACATTTAACTGTTTGTGTCTTTTCCACTGTTTGTCTCTAATTTTCACATGCACTCACGTGAACATGTTAAAGGGGCAAAGATGAAATTATAGAAATATGATGTATTTATTTCAGGGAAGCTGACCTTAAAGATCCCATGGAAAAACCTCTATAACGATGCAGTGGTAGCCACTTTGGACGGTCTGTATCTTCTAGTGGTCCCAGGAGCAAGTAAGTAAAGTTTGACAACCTATTTTCCTCTGACTAATGCTGGCTAGTCCAAATTTCCCATCTGGGATAAATAAAGTAGTCTTATCTAGTCATTCGGCTGATGTTACAGACAAATGATCTACTGAGGCCAATAATTATAATCTAAGTAATCATTTATAAATATTGTGGGCTATTAGTTCCTTTTTTGCCAATGTTTTATCAATATTGTCTTAATTCCTTAGTTTTACTCCTTTGTTATGTTGTTTTATTGGCTAGTGTTCTAGCATTACTGTTTTATGTGGTTGTCACTTTGATCATGAGCAATACACCCGCCGAGTGTGAAGTCAAGTGGATGAACAGATGACAGACATACATACATACAGAGACTTAATTATAGTTAGATATTATGTATGCAGAATTTAATAATAATAATAATAATAATAATGAATAGTTATTATTATTATTATTATTATTATTATTATTATACATTAGAATTATTATAATGAAGTTTATTAGCTATCATTTAGATTTGTATTGTGCTAATGAATATTCAGCCATGGTAAATTTTTCTTCTTCAGTCAACGTAGTGTTAAAGGTTCTCGCCTCTGCTGTTTGTGTTTCAGCCTACTCAGAGTTATTGAGATGTCCTTATAATGGTAAGGCCTCAGGGTTTCAGGTGCTGGCTGAGGGTCTGACCAGGTCTCTGTCCTTCTCTCTCTTTACCTTCCTAGTGGTTCACAATAATAAGAAAAATCAACAGAAACATCTAGCATAAATTGTGAATGTTTGTTAGACCTTCTATACCAACACAAGATTCAATACCAGTCAGTAGGAGGGCTATTCTTGAATAAAACCTTTTTATTAGATACATTTTATACCATTTTCATTTTGAACATGCCACTTTCACTTTCAACTGCTTATAGGTAGTGGTGTTTACACCTTGTTCAACCTATATTTAGTCCCTCCTTAGAAAACTAGCAGAAGAAAGTATAGTTTCTTCCTACTGGCTTAGAATAGGATTTGAGCATGAGATGGCCCTGTGTGAGCAGGCTTTGACACCTGTGTCTAGCTTCAACAGGTCACATGACTGTATTGGTTGCAGAGCAGCCGTGTGAGCAGGCTTTGACACCTGTGTCTAGCTTCAACAGGTCACATGACTGTATTGGTTGCCTAGCAGCCGTGTGAGCAGGCTTTGACACGTGTGTCTGAATTTAACAGGTCACATGACTGTATTGGTTGCCTAGCAGCCAAGCCGTAAAGGTCTGTTCATCTCTCATTGACAGATGTGAATAATGCAGCTCGCTCAGGGAATTGACTACTAAAAATAGTAGCGTTGTCTTCATTTGAATTCACAAAAAAAGCATAAAACATCATCTCATCAGTGAAATGTAAGGAGAAATAAATCATTTTTGTTATGATCTCATCACATGAGATGACGTGACTTTAGTGTGCCAGTGTTTGTGTTGCGGAGCAAAGCAAGGCAATGACTGTGTCTGCTTAGGCTAATTCAGTCATCCATAATTGCATTTTGTCTGATGATCTCTGGACCTTTTATCCACACCTTCACCTGGGCCTATCACACAAAACAGTAACGGTAAAGTACCATAGTTTTCCTGTGGTACATGAGCTCTTTTCTTGTGATGCTTTTCTGGTGTTTTTCAACTTTGGGCACTGGGCGCGGAGCAGCTCCTCAACGAAAGAGAAAATGTAACAAAATGTCCACCAACGATTTTGGCGGTGTAGGGATAATAGTTTAGTAAAAAATTAAATCATAAGAGCTTGGCTCTTGTCGAGCCCATTTTTAGTTTAGGCACAATTGCGCACGCAGCCCAAGTGGTTCGCACAAAGCACTCTGCCAAGGCGTTTTTGAAGCGCCTTTGTTGCTCGCTGCTCAGTTATTGGCCCAATATTTAAAATTGTATGCATGGTAAACTGTATTGACGTGAGGCGCATCACAAGAATGGACCTCAGCACATGCGCCCTGTACCATAGGAAAACAATGGTCAAACTGGCATGGCGAAACACGCCAAAGCATAAGCGTAGAGTGCAAACAGAAGCTGAACTTTCTTGCGACCTTGTCTTCACACAGAAGCATATTAAATCCAACACGGACTCCCTCCACGGCCATTTAAATTGATCAGCTGAAAGAAAATTGCAAATCAAAATCGCCAGGTGGAATAAATACACCCCATGCCGAAAGAAACACACTCCGCTCTGCAATGCGTTTTAGTGTTGTGTCGTTCGCCACCGATCCGATTCTTTTGAACGGCTCTTTGGTACGAACGGCGAGATCCGAGTCGTAGCCTACTTGAGAGCCGTTCTTTTGATCATTGTGCCCAAATTTCACCTGCCCTAAATCCACTCCAGTCCCCTTTACGTGAACAGTGAGAACCAGCCAGTCACAAGAGGTAGACGCTATCGCGTTAGGTTCTCCTAAAGCAGAAGGATTAGGATTTGCCGGTGCTGTTTGTGAATACACCTTTCAAAGTTGGCCTCTCCTCCCCGCTCAACGAGCGAGGGAGAGAGAGAGCGCGCAGCGGTGGTTGAGCGAGCTAGAGAGTGAATGAAGAGAGGGAGCGGCGTTAGTAAGTAGCCTACAAAGCAGTGAAGACACATGTGAAAAGAAATGATATTGATGGGATGTCAAGTTTGAATCTGATCCAAATCTGAGCCTATCATATCATTATCCTAGTGATTATTTCGCAGATAAACCTTGTAACCTTCACCCCCTGAAAAAAAAGAATGATGAGCCGTTCTTTTTAATGGCTCCCAGAAAGGAACGGAGCCATAAGATCCGGCTCCCTTAAAAGAGCCGTAATTCCCATCACTAATGCGTTTCAGCTCCACACTTGAGCTTTTGTTAGTGTTGACAGTTACGGCTGAAATACACAAAAAAATAGACCAACCACGCAGAAATTGGGATAAGCCGCACGGCGTCCGTGTCCCGTGTATTTTGGCCGTTAGACTGGAGATCGCTCTTTTTCCTTTTTTAAACATACAGTTTTAGAGCTCCTGCAATCATAATCAATCCTTGTTTGTTAAGTTTAGGAAAGCAGTGGTTGTAAGTTAGGTTTGTTAAATACACAGTATAGATAGATATTGCGAGATATTATCATGTTATTTATTGTACTTCAGCTTATACCAGCAATTTACCACATCATGGTTTACACATATTTTAGACAGTAGCATATTGATGCTCATGTTCACCTGTAATATTGAAGTAAATTAATGTATATTATTATGAGACGTACAATTGTAATTATTGTATTTTCTATCTTTTACTCTGATTAATTTAAGATTTCACACAAATTGTAGTAATAAATATTGGAGCTAGGACGCTCACTTCCTGACTTGATGCCTTTTATGAATGGCGACCTTCGTATAGCTGCAGTCATTAGGCTACAAGTAAAAATAAATAATGAAATGTAATAATATATGGTACATATTATTTGTACATACTGTGGTCTTTCTATCTGTATCTGATGCGTAGACTATTTATAGACTTGTTGATATACACTTTCCCTCTTAAAATGTAATTAACTTGGCTTTTCTATTTCTCATGTTTAACTCTTTTCAAAGTCTCACAATCCTTCTGCCTTTCTTCGAAGAGATTGGGCTTTTTGGTTCTTCTGCGTTAATCTTCATATTTAACTTTTGAAGGGTGAAACTGGTCTTTATTAACTAACCAGAAGCTATTTGAATACATTGTTCTGCTTCTAACCCTACCTGATCAGCATGCCTGATATGCTATATTCTTTGCTCATTAGTCTGGAATAACTTCAAAACAATTCCTATACATAATGATGCTCTGGTAATGTCACATGGTTTGCTGTTTGGGCTGGTTGGTATTTAATTGGCCTAACCAACTACTTTAACCCTGAATTGTGTGCAACTGAAGCCATTCAGACAAAAGTGAACATGGCTAATCAGGCTGGCTGCTTAGGCTACTCGGAATCCTGGGATGGCGAACATTTTATTCTTCCTTTTTAAAATAAAAGCGTGCGATGGAGCTCGGTCCGCCATTTCAGTCTCAGACCTAATCTCTTATTCTATTAAGCTCTTGTTTCCAAACCACTACAGGCTGCCATGTTGAAACCAGTATTCACTAATGCAGTGGGTTTTTTTTAGCCGTCAGGTATGACGCGGCCAAAGAGGAGCGCTACATGCAGGAGGCGAAGCAGAAGGAGCTGCAGCGCATTGAGGAGGCTCTGCAGATGGCTGCACGCAGAGGTAAGGGTGGACTGATGCTAAACCCTCCCACAGGCCCAGTCGGCTCCCCTCCATTGACAGTAGAAACCATACTGTGTCGAAACCACCAAAAAAGTCAGCTATTTCTTATAGGAATTCTCTGGTGCACACATTTTTGTTTTTTTGTTTTCCCCCTGTATTGTTTGTGTGCTGTATGTGCAAGTTAACACCTGAAGTGCTGGTGTAGGCCCTATGCTTCTGCTTTTGTCAAATAACAGAATCCCGTCCTTTCGATTAATGCCTTTCTATATTCCTGCTTCTGCTTTTTTTTACTGCCATTGACTTTCGTTGTACACTAATCATTTTTACGGTTTTCATACATTCAGTGTGAGCCTGAATGTCAGTGAACAGCGTTTTGTGACAGAATGTTTACGCCAGAGGTGTCAAACTCAAGGCCACATACGGCCCGCGGTACAATTATATCCGGCCCGCGAGAAAATATCATATGTCTATCATAACTGGCCCGCCGATATATAGGACGCACACCGCTGATCAGTGTTGCCAGATTGGGTGGTTTTCCGCCCAATTGGGCTTCTTTTGATTACATTGTGCGGGAAAAAATTGTGTTGGGCGGGTAGATGAAATTTGGTTATGATTTGGTCTGGTTTTTATTGAATTGGGCAGATTTTAAGCTGTGATTGGGCTGGCTGGAAACTGTGAACCTGATCTGGCAACCCTGCCGCTGATATGCAGCGGCAGTGTATGACTCTGTGGGCGCTGTCGGGAACACAGCGGTGGAGACATGGTTTGTCCATGTTTGGCAACACGGAAAGTGACCCGAGTTTCCTTGCTGCATCTGAGTCTCCCACAGGCGCAGCTTGGCTTGGAAAGCTCTCACTGCATCATACATGTCAGTGATCACACGTCCCCGTCCCTGAAGCTGGAGGTTTAGCGCAGTGAGATGCTTATATCCTGTTTATCCTGTTTAATAAATGTTGACCTGTTTGGCCCTCGACGTAGTCCCAGTTTTTAATTTTGGCCCTCTCTGTGATTGAGTTTGACACCCCTGGTTTACGCTCTTTAAAATGGCAGGATGACAGTTTGAAACATGGTAATATTTAGTTATGGTGATAAGTTATACAGAAATGGTCCTTAAACACTAAACACTCCCAATATCATCACCTGTCTATTGCAGGTTCATAAGGTCAATACAAAATTTAAAAAATACCAAAATCAAACACAAGTGGTGACGCCTCAATTTGGATGATTCATTTTCCACTGGTTATAATTTTGATCTGTTTCATATCGGAGCTCTGGAAATTACAACGGCTCTGTGCTGTCTCAATATTTAAACTTGTGACTGAGGCCAGCAGCAGACAGGGAACAGTGACGACAGCACAGCCCAGACTGTGGACGTCCAAAGCTCACATGCCCGGCTCAGTACATAATGTTAACCAGCTGGCTGCAAACCAACCGTCACTCAGCCATTCAGTCACTCAACCATTCATTCAGTATTTCAGTCTTTCAGTCCCTCAGTCATTCACAAATTCATCTGAAACAGTCAGTTAGAGCCAGTTGGTTTTATCTCAGTTTCCTAACTGCCGCTGTAATCACCAAGGAGAAAGCAGGCTACTGCTACATCCACGTTAGCATTGTTTGCCTCTGTCCCCATGGTGAACAACCAGGAGGCTTAGTCGACTAGAGGCAGAATTTAGCAACACATGAGTCATTCCTTGGGGAAAGTGTGTTTACAGAGATCTCAGGAATCGGCTGTGCTTTGTGTTATCCACCTCTGGTAAACAGCTAAAGCTTCCTACCCACTAGGTGACTTTTAAAGTCGGGGCCGACTTCGGCAGTACACACTACACGACTGGTCTTGACCATCAGTCTTGCCTTGCCGTCGGGTCGGTGGTCCACACTAGGCGACTGGGAACATGCGGGGGTACACACATGAAGACTGTACTATCCGCTTATCCGTGCCTTCTCTGAAAACTCGCTAAATCTTGCGGGAACACAACTCACGTAGACAGGAAACAGAAGACAGCGACTACGACTAGATTTGTAGAACTTGTAGAAATTGGACAAACTGTAGCAGTTGTTGTTGTAAACAGTGAATGCACTCCCAGTTCATTCCACTTTTCTTCCTCTTGACCTCACATCCCATTGGCCGTTCTTGATCTCAAACCCCATTGGTCATTCTTGATCTCAAATCTCATTGGCTGTTGCCAGCGTAATTGCCGATCTCAGTCTCAGTGCCCCCCACACTACACGAGTCAGGCCGATAGTATCAAACCGGTTTGAAAAATATCCTGACTCTACGGGGGCGTGTCTTGAGACCCCCCCACACTACACGACAATCAGAGCCGACTTCAGCCCCGATCGCCCCTCCTTTCCCCTCTCTCCCCGACTCAGTCGGCTGAGTCTGTCGGCCCTAGAATCTGCGGGTTTGTTGCCTAGTAGGTAGGTAAATTTGCCGCTTTTCAACCTTATCTCTGTCTATCCGCATTAGGGATATAGTTTGAAAAACGTCTGCAGTTGTTACCAATGCTCTCTGGGGCACAGCTCAGCGCAGATGCAAAATCTTACCTCAACTCCATCATTTGATTTCATATACTACCCACACTGAAATGATACAAAGCTGGTTGAAAAGCAGCGAATTTCCCCCTTAAGAGCGATGAAGCCCCATAGAGGGACATCAGGGTAGATTAGATCCAGTAGGTGTATTTTGATTAGATAGATGTTGATATTGGAAACATGTGCTCCAGTAGGTGTATTTTGATTAGATAGACGTTGATATTGGAAACATGTGCTCCAGTAGGTGTATTTTGGACATTGTCAATTTCTGGTCAAGTTGTAAAAAATATTCCAAAAGTTATTTCAAATGACAAATGGTTAAAAGTGAAGTATGAAAGATGTGGACTGAGGTTAATAGTAACTGGGCAGCACTAGATATTGGCATTATCTCCAGTGAACTAAATTCAAGGTGAACTATCCAGATTTGTGTGTGTGTGTGTGTATTGGGCCTGATGGATAGCTTCATGTGTGTATTTAATGGTGTCTCCACTGTTTACCTTGTGCTGACGTTGGCGGGCCGCTAGCCTCTCAGACAGGAGACTTCCTCTTCAATCTGGAGAGTGTTGTGTACAAGGAGCCCCCGAATGGTAGGTCCTGTCTGTTCTAAACTCTCACTGGCAGGACATTAAACTGTAGTGCGATCAGACACATGATCACTCATTCTTATAATAACATGTACTCTTGCACTACACACACAGCACACCCATGGATGATATCCGCAGTCAATGTTATACAATAAAGGTTTTTTTCCAGCCTTGTCATGTGTTTGTTATCTTCTCTTCAGCAATGTGCTCAGGATTACTACACGGTGTGCATATTATGGAAACTCAATTGGTTTGATTTCTTATGTTTTGGAACATTTTTTTTTCTGACAAAATGTAATTTTGTGAAGTCTCTCCAGCATTCATACATTGCTGAGTGTAGGAACCCTGTGCACGCAGCATGTTCTATGTTTTCTGGTTTCGGTGCTGGGCTTACCTGTCCACTAACACCTGTCTCTATCCCTAACGCTGCGCTAGTCGCTAAAGGACACAAAAAGTCTAAAAAGCCTAAAAAAGGCTTCAGGAAGTTGAAATTTCACGAGAACAAACAAGGTAGGTGCTGGTAAATGTTTTCAGTTGTTTCATTGGATGCGTTGTGCATCAAATCTGGTTTTCACTGGGGTCAGTGGTTCTTTCATTCATGAATATTTTGAATAGAGAGACCGTGGATATGAAATAATACTATATATATAATACTTATGTATACATTTGAATTAATGAGATAAAGATTTCATGCATCTACTCTAGCAACCAGGCACATCAAAAACCTATGCACCATTGTATCTCCATCTGTAAAAGGGTCAGTTAAATATGTTACTTAAAAGGAATGTGAATGTGAATTTTTGTGGTGCAATAATTACAGAAAAGCCCCAAGATGAGAAAAAGGACACATTTGCGGAGAAGCTGGCCACCCAAGTCATTAAGAATATCCAAGTGAAGATAACCAGCATCCACATCAGATATGAAGATGATGTAAGATTTAACCAGCATGCCTTCATTCCCAGTCAGTTGGCTCATCTCCAAGATACCAGCCTTTGGGTTTGAAATGATTATTTAGAACTTTCAGTGGAGTGTCTGCTGTGGATGTGCTTAGGATGTCATGTTCAGTAGAAGACGGGTTCTGTGTGGGTTCTGTTACAGCTGTTGGACCCCAAGTGCCCTCTCTCCTTGGGAGTAACACTGGCAGAGCTCAGTCTACAGGTGGGACAAGCGCACACACACACACACACACACACACACACACACACACCATTAACATGTTATTTTCTGAAAACATTCACCTTTAGAAGCCTAATATGATTCAGTTATTTAACCACTGACTGTTTCTGTTGGCAGACAGCAGATGAAAACTGGAAGACTTGTATACTGAACGAGGCAGCCAAGATTATCTACAAGGTAGGCCTAAATGTTGTGATTCATGAACGCATCTCCATTGTACGTCATCTGTATGTACAACAAATGCAGCCACATGCATTTTCAATTTATTAAAAGCAGGTGTTGCCTGGCAACCAAATCATTGATTATGGAGACTAATAGGAACATAGTCTATTTAGTTTTGACTAAACTTGGTAGTGTATGCAATGGTAGGAAAATGTTCACCTGTGTTGATTGGGATGAAGTAACAGCATGCAAGATGAATTACTGTGATTTTTTTTTAGCAATTTAGATCAATATTATATATATTGGAAACATGTGCTCCAGTAGGTGTATTTTGATTAGATGTGAAAAATATTCCAAAAGTTATTTCAAATGACAAATGGTTAAAAGTGAAGTATGCAAGATGTGGACTGAGTTTAATAGTAACTGGTTAGCACTAGATATTGGCATTATCTCC
>OOFB01037371.1:0-12571 GCA_900323305.1 Trachyrincus murrayi
TTCTCATTTTGCTGAGATATCCCCTCAGGTAGACATTAACGCTTTAGTTATGGACATGACTGCACAAGTGCGGGAGGTAATGTGTCGCTATTAGAGCTATATATATATATTTATAGCGATAGTATTGTGATGTGGATGGGGCCAAGCATGTATTTCTGTGGAGGTTGTGTGTAAATGTGATGTGATGCTGTGTGTCATGCCAGCATCCAGGCTCTATTGTTCATAGATGAGACTCAGTATGGGGTTAAGCAACATCACACAGGGCACTCACATGCACGCTGGCACACACACACTTACACGCAAACACACACACGCACACACATGCGTGCGTACACACACACACACTACCTGGTCATGTAATGGGCATACCCACAAGACATTCACAGACACATGCTCCCAGACACAATGGTCTGGTAGGGCCATTGTGTTTTGAACCAGTAATGATGTATACCCCCCACATGGCATCGGTATGATGCTGAAACTGAAAACTGCATCCTGAAAGCTTCAGCACTGTCAGGCGTCTAATAGTTAAATTACTGTCGATGTAGTCCACTGTTGGCATTCTACACCATGTATATCTAGCACCGAAATGTCTAATAGCATGTGTCTTTTGACCAGACCTGGTCCGTAAATTGGATAAAGGTTAATGCTAGAAACCACAACATAAGCATACAATGTCCTATGCTATTCTTCCGTCTTCAAATCAGAGATTTTCCTCATTGTGTCTTACATGGTAATGGTAATCTATATCTGTATAGATTATCTATTGCTACAGCTGGCCCTTGTTATCTCTCGTCAACACAAGAGGGTGTTTGCCCTCTATGACCCTGTCATCTAAGTCTATGACCCTGTCATCTAAGTCTATGGCCCTGTCATCTAAGTCTATGGCCCTGTCATCTAAGTCTATGACCCTGTCATCTAAGTCTATGACCCTGTCATCTAAGTCTATGACCCTGTCATCTAAGTCTATGACCCTGTCATCTAAGTCTATGACCCTGTCATCTAAGTCTATGGCCCTGTCATCTAAGTCTATGACCCTGTCATCTAAGTCTATGGCCCTGTCATCTAAGTCTATGGCCCTGTCATCTAAGTCTATGGCCCTGTCATCTAAGTCTATGGCCCTGTCATCTAAGTCTATGACCCTGTCATCTAAGTCTATGACCCTGTCATCTAAGTCTATGACCCTGTCATCTAAGTCTATGACCCTGTCATCTAAGTCTATGACCCTGTCATCTAAGTCTATGACCCTGTCATCTAAGTCTATGGCCCTGTCATCTAAGTCTATAGCCCTGTCATTGAAGATATGACATGATGATCTCATGTTGGTCTCCACAGGGATGGGCTCTAATAATCCCTATCTGTCTTGCTGAATGCAAATCTGCTATCTTCAAAAAGCACATTTTCAGGGAACAAATCAATCCTTGACATAAAGACCCAGCAGCTTTTTATTGGGCTCGTGGGTCGATGAGGAAAATAAGAAGTTATATGAATTACATTCTCTTTGCACTTTTCCCCCCACCCTCCTCAATCCTGGTGGTTTCTACCGTGGTGCCTCCACAGATGTTGCCTTAATCCCTGTTGTGAGCACCGTGGAGTCGGCCAGAGTAAGTCATCCGTTCTCCTCCTGCTTGACTTATTGGCAGCGCCGTTGACAGGGTGAGCCATTAGATCTTCATGTGACACTGTGTGCCAGCTCTCTGAGGATACCACAGGGAAGATCCTACAGACCTGAAGAGGTGAAGCGTCCATGTCACATCAAGTGAAAATCAAATCGGTGTGCCACAGGGATAGGTGCTTGGTCCTCTCCTCTTTTCAATCCCACACAGCCTTGAGAATGTGCACGATGACTTTACTCTCCCGGGAATATTTTAGCGCGTTTGCTGTAGCTCTGTTGTTGATGTTAGTGAAATGTTGTTTGACTTGCACTGGCTCTGTCGGACTTGGGAGCAAAAAAACAACAACTGAATCTTCTGTTAATTCCTATACAGTTGTTCTGCACTTATCTGGTTTGTTTCTGGAAACACGGTCCTTCACAGCACCATAAAGTCCTAGTTGTTTGTATGTTTTGATTGCTCTCAAACTCTCTTACTGTCTGCTCAATTAATAAATGTAACTGTTCCTGTCCACATGGGGTACACTCGGCTACACAAGCAAACAGACGTAGAATCAAAATAGGCCAAACCTAAGACACACCCCGCGTTCTTTTGCATATGGGACTTTAAACAAAGATAACAAGTGTAATAAACAAATGTAGTCCGCAAAGACACACACACACATACACACATACACTCGCACACAGAAACACACCTTTGCACATAGATATGCACAGTCACGCTCACGCACACACACACACACACACACGCACGCACATACTCTGCATCTGGACATTGACACAAGTAAATGGGTGCTTACTATTCCCACAGTACGTCCCTCTGACTACATAAATAAAGTGTGTTTGTGACAACCACACACACACACACACACGAGTGATATGTCAGGAGAGGTGAAACAAAACGGCGTGTCTTTGTGTCCTCTGGGCACGGAGTCAGCCCCGGAGCTGCTGTGTATTTTTGGGACGGGAGACCTGGGTCGCTCTCTGGGCCAGCGGCTGCTCCAGACGGGCTACAGGGTGGTGTACGGCAGCCGCAGGCCCCACAGCTGTGGCCCCTTGCCCCAGGGGGCTCAGGTAAACTGCTGCATGATCGCGTTTTCTATATGACATATATTAATTAATACACGCAAATAACGTTTTGTGTATGTGTGTGTGTGTGTGTGTGTGTGTGTGTGTGTGTGTTGTGTTTGTTTAGGTTTTGAGTCACACAGAAGCTGCCCAGTTAGCCAGCCTGATCTTCATTTGTGTTCACAGAGAACACTATGATTTCCTGGAGACGCTGGCACCACAGCTCAAGGAGAAGGTGAGCATGTTGATGAGGAATATGTAACCAGAAAGTCCTTTTTTCCTCTTTGATCTACGCTACGTTTTAAGCTATGCTACGGATGGATGGGATAGACCACGCAGCCATGATGAGAGCTATGCTTTTCTGATAACTGATGAATCTCAATTTTACATCATCAGCAATCTGTAGTGGCGCTAATAATTATTATCATATTATGAATTTAAAAAGGAAAAGTCTGTATGCATATGAATGTGTCTGAGCAGGTGCTGATAGACCTCAGTAACAACCAGAAGAAGGACATGTACCCAGACACCAACGCTGAGTACCTGCAGAGGTAAAGGCCTACTTAAATACACACGAAACCTCTTCACTCATCATGTATCTGTACATATATAATGATTCCCTCAGAAATAACTACAATAATAATAGAGGGGCTTTCTCAACAGATACACAGCCCAGCACAATATTATCACTTTGATTGTCTTGGAGATGTATCATTTTCTTTCACCTAAAGAAAACCAGCATGTGGCTACGAAGCACTGTTATGAAAACAATACAGCTGAATCCATTTGGTTGGGCTGGTTAATTCCATTGTGTCTATTCAAGTGTGTGGAGGAAGAATCAGCATCATTTGACCAGTGCTGAGCTCATCCCCTGCCTCTATGTGTACAGCTACCGTGAGAGACAATGGCAACTAAAGTGCTTGTGGTGCATCCCCCACTCCCCTACCCCCTGTAGGCTGGTCCCTGGAGCCCTGGTGGTGAAGGGCCTGAACACGCTGTCTGCCTGGGTACTGCTGAACGGACCCCTGGCTGGAAAACAGGTGAGGAAGGAGCAGAGGGAGGAAATCTATAAAAAGATGCTGCCTTTCCCCTCTCTCCAGATAAGTTTTTTTTTTTCATGCCTTAAAGTAGGCTTTTGAATCACTGGAAGGAAGAGAGAAAAAAAATCAATAATGGAGAGGATGACCAGCCACTTGATCCCCTCTGTGATGAGGTGGCAGATGTTGGGCAAAGTGAAGAGCTTTTCTTTTCAGACACAATAAAGGGATTTCATCCTTCCTAGGTTCCCAGGTTCCGTACGCAAAAAAGTGGCTTTTTCAGAAGCTTTTTGTAATGGAACATCACGCAGGACACTGTAGAAGATGTTATATAAATGAAGAAAATGTTTGATTGAACATATTTGATTGTTGATTCAACTGTTTGTTTGTTGAGGATGAGGAAAATGAGGACAATGCTTGTGTAAACAAATAGACAAATAGCAGACGTTGAGATCTTGCAAAGACGAGAAAGGCAGTATTTATTGGAGCTTCCAAATACCTTCTCTACAAAGAGAACCACAAACACGCTGGAACCTCAGGAGACCAACCCTCAATCTGCTTGAAACCTCTTCACATAGACACACACAGGCTCACACATGCACACGCACGTACGTACACATGCATGCATATGCCCATACAGACACAAACGTGCACACGTTCACATGCTCACACACACACAGACACACACGCAACACACACACACACACACACACACACACACACACACACTCACACAAACATTCACAGGCACACACACACACACACACACACCCAATAGCCCATTCATACACAAACACGTTTCAGCACAAACATGCTGAAACGCATGCAGACACACACACTGCAGTGCTCTATTTCCAATAGAAACCGTTTTTTGTGTGAAGACAAGAAGGCCATATCTGTATTTGTAAGCCTTTATGAGTTGGAAGGAGTGGAGGTATGAGGTATGCAAGAGAGTGCAATTCCCTGGCCAGCAATTTGATGAGATCCTCAGCGGGTCTGGGGCTGTGTCACATTTACATTCAGATGGAGATTTAGTGTGTCGGCCGTCCCCTGCTGTTACTGCTGCAGTAATGTAGGTAGGCATAGCTGGCTGCCCAGCACACTTACACACACCTGGGGGGGGAAAGCACTCAATCCTGACTGTACTTTAGGTCTGTCAAACTGTTGTCCTGCTGCTGCTGATGCTGCTGTTGTTGTTGTTGTTGTTGTTGTTGTTGTTGTTGGGCTTATTTTGGTTGTTTTTACTAAACAACTTGCTCTTCTTATCATTGAGCTGAGAGTGGGGTGTGCAAGGCTCAGTCCATTGAGATCTGGGAAAGAGGTTCATTTATATACAGGATGGATGAATGTAATGAATGCATGTTATATACTGGAGGGACACTCATCTCATTCATACCAATCTAATTAAACTACATGTAATTACAAACAAACTCATATTTAAATACAGGGGATAATTGCGTGTAATCAAAAAGAATATGTTGAATGATAGAAAGATGGCAAAAATATGCTGGACAAAGCAACCAGCAGTTTGACATTGAATGGGGGAACACATCTCTAAGTAACCGGTCAGGACATAAACAAATGAGCACAGTGCATTTTGAAACTAACCTCCCCACCCCGTACCTCCAGGTGTACCTGTGTGGGGACAGTGCTGGGGCCAAGCAGGCTGTCAGAGAGCTGGCCACCAGGCTGGGCCTCAGCGTCCTGGACAGAGGCTGTCTGTCAGCAGCCAGGGAGGTAGAGGACTTCCCCCTGCAGCTCTTCCCCCAGTGGAGGCTCCCTCTCTGCCTGGCCACCGGCCTCACCGCCTTCTTCTTCTTTTACCTGCTCACCAGAGACGTTATCTATGCCTACGTGGAGCAGGACAAGGACATCTCCTTTAGGATCATGGTGTCCCTGGGCAACAAGGTGGAACCATCTGACCGCCTCTCATCCAGTGTATGCTACTCAGCTCCCTGTGTTAATCATTCTCTAACCTGCCTGTGTGTTCATGCAGGTGTTCCCTATCGTGTCTCTGATCATGTTGTCTCTGTGCTACCTGCCTGGCGTCCTGGCTGCCTTCCTTCAGCTGTACAGAGGAACTAAGTACAGGTTAGAGAGCACAGACTGAACATAACCTGAGCCACCTGAGCCACAGTGAGCTCATTCACATTGTTGTTTTTTAAAAATGAAGAACTGTTGACTTGCAGTCGCTTCCCTGATTGGCTAGACCGCTGGATGCTGTGTAGGAAGCAGCTGGGCCTGTTGGCACTGGGCTTCGCCTTCCTGCATGTAATCTATACGTTCATCATCCCCATACGTTACGCTGTCCGACATAAACTCATCTCACGAGTGGTGGACGAGGTAGGCATGCTTCCATCGAATGGAACGAACGATATCTGGGTGTGACCTGTGATCTGCTCTCAGGGCAGGAGCCACAGTGTTTGACTCTGTGTGTCTCTTTCCTTCCCCAGATGAAGGAAAACAAAACCACCCCATTTGACTTTGATAACACCGAGGCCTGGGCCACAGACTCCTTCCTCGTGCTTGGGATTCTGGGCCTCTTCCTGTACGCTCTGCTGGGATTGACCTCTCTCCCATCGGTGGGAGGCTCCCTCAGCTGGAGAGAGTTCACCTTCGTCCAGGTTAGCACTGAGCGTGTGTCTTACCCCTCGGCTCCACCGGAGCCATCCACTTTTTTGCAAATGCTGCCATAATAATGAACGGAAGGTGCACCACACTCAGACCCGGTGGCTCCATCCAAATGCAAAGAAAGGCAGAGCTTCAACTCTCGAAGCAATTCACATTGATTGTTGATTGATTGATTGCAGCATTTTCAGTGCAGCCCCCATGGGCTGAAGTGTGTCAGTGTGTCCAGTGTGCGTTCAGCTTTAAGACTATAGAGCTCCATATCAACCCCTGCACACACTATCAGTAAAACCTTTGCCCACGTCACTTAAGGATTCTGGTGGTATGTTTTTCAGCAGTCGTTAAAACATTGTAAAAGCAATATGTCATTCTCCTAATATGTCTCCCAGGAGTCTAGTTAACTAAGTGTCCAAGGCGGGCCCACATCGTGCAAGGCTGGCTAACTTTAGCCCTGGACTTTAAATGTTAAAGTATTCATAAAATAGAATTATGATACCAGTGTAGAAACCCCCCAGAGAGATGACTGTTAATACAGGTCACTGGTGTGTGTGTGGGAAGGTCATGCCTATAGGCAAGGGTGTTGATTTGGTTTTAAAAGCAGGGCGGTACAATAAAAAGTTAGTCTGTTGGGCAAGCTGCACGTAGACCTATGTGCTACTAGAATAAGAACATAAATACAGTGAAGGGGAGGAGGAAAGGGTTAGTGCATTGATTATAGATTATCATTATCATTATCATCCTATCCTGAGTGAGCATGATTGTGTTAATGTGCTCACATGTTTTGGCAAAAGATCATTGTAATATAAAACTGTTTGAGTCACAAGGATTAGCTGTTATGTTAATATAATATACGTTGAATCGTACACTCTGATTACTACTGTGGGAGTTCATTACCACCAACACATTAATACAAATGCCCCTTTATTGTACCCATGTGCTTATTCCCCGTCTCTCCCAGGAAAAAACATCATTTAAACGCTAAAAGTAAATGAAATCACATTATCCAAGTAATTAACAACAACACTGCCTCAGAGGCCACTGCTGGTGCTACAAAACCAATTATTCTGGAATGGTGGCAAAAACAATGAAATTGTATTAAGCTTCCACCACATGTGAGAACTAGTGATGGTTTTCCTCTGTTGAGGAGATGTGTACAGCTGCACTCTCACTGGAATGTCTTCCCCTCTCCCCAGTCCAAGCTCGGTCACCTGACTCTCCTCGTATGCACGGCGCACGGATACATCTACGGGTGGAACAAGTTCCTGCGCCCCTCCACCTACAAGTGGTGGACCCCGCCGGGCTACATGCTGTGTCTGGTGGTGCCCTCCGCTGTTCTGGTCCTCAAGCTGCTGCTTCTGCTGCCCTGCGTGGACCGCAGCCTGGGCCGCATACGGCAGGGCTGGGAGAGGACGGGGCCAGAGGAAGGGAGGGCCAGCATCAGGGTCACTTCTCTCTGAGAGATAGAGGTGTATGGATATATATATATATATATATATATAGAAGAGGTATATGGATATATCATATGGGGGGAAAGCATGTGGCGCAGCGGCTGATTGCAGCGGCGCTAGTAATGCAGCAGCGGCGCTGCATTACTAGCACCGCTGCACTGCTGCTGGATGCATGTCGGGGAACCACTGCCATGTAAATATGGAAATCTCAGGTTTTCTGATATGTTAATACATAGCAGGAGATCCTGTGCGTTGCTCCCATTGTGTTTATTTTCACCAATAAAAACGATCCCATTTGGACACCCTAACCCTATATACACTAACCCTATATACCCTAACCCTATATACCCTAACCCTATATACACCAACCCTATATACACCAACAATCATCTGTCACTTTTTTTGTTTGTCTTTTCCTTCTGTATAAGTCTCAATTAGACGCTGCATCTGGAATTCTTTAGTATTTACAACGAGATCAGGAGAAGCCATCGTGGCTTTCTTTCTATTTAAAGGGGTATTTCACATTTAGCGCGAGTCCACGTAGTACGGTTTCCGGCTTTTTCTTCTTCTTAGATTTCGTTTCGCGGCAAAATCAGGAAGAAGCGAAGCAAAACACTGTTGAAATCAAACAAACTGACGTCTGCTAGCTTTTGTTTGATGCGATATCGGTGTAATAATGAGGTGCATTGGATGTGATCAGACATGGCTGGATGCGATCAGACATGGCAGGATGTAATCAGACATGGCTGGATGTGATCAGACATGGCTGGATGTGATCAGACATGGCTGGATGCGATCAGACATGGCAGGATGTAATCAGACATGGCTGGATGTGATCAGACATGGCTGGATGTGATCAGACATGGCTGGATGCGATCAGACATGGCAGGATGTAATCAGACATGGCTGGATGTGATCAGACATGGCTGGATGTGATCAGACACCCCAATAACAGCCGAAGAAGTTTGCAAACGAGGACTAAAGGCTCCTACCCACTAGGCAACAAACCCTAAAGGCTCCTACCCACTAGGCAACAAACCCTCCAAACGAGGACTAAAGGCTCCTACCCACTAGGCAACAAACCCACCGATTCTAGGGCCGACGCAGTCAGGGAGAGGGGGGGGGGGGGTGATCGGGCCTGAAGGATATGCAGCGACCACAATGAAGCCACCGACTACCAAGGCGACCACCGTTTTCCCATAGTTGGTGGAACCGCTCGAGGTAGCTGCTAAGCGGGCTGGCTAACGCGACCGCGTCTGTCTGTGATACATAGGATGTCTACGGTAACAGTTAGACAGCTTGCTGGCTGTTGTTATAGAGTTACCTAACAATAATAGACAAGGTTATTGTCTGCAGGTTCGCCCACATCAGAAGTTGCACAATGATATGCATCCTCGAGTTCGACACTAAACTGCCTGGGTCTACTTCCTGCATTTGTAAAGGAAACCAACAACAGCATAAAATATTAACATAATGAAATAACGAATCGAAAAATTAAGGTTGACACATTCATCAGAAGGACAATATCAGTCATGAGAATATTGAAGCAATCAACCTAAAAACTACTGCTAAAGCCCGGGTAGGTGTGAAAATTACCCCAGAAGTGTTAACTTAACTTGGTAATGTTTTGTGAATTGTACTCCTAACTCTAATTTGCAATATAGCAGAGACATAAACACATATTATTGTGGCTATGGGAACATTATTCTAACTGTTTCTAATATTATTAACAGATGGGCAGGGTTGTTTTTCCAAGGTAGAAAATGATCATTTAAACACAAAATATATTTGATATTTGGGTTCTGTCTTTTTTTTTGCTGAATGTAGAGAAAAATACAGACATCCCCAGATGAAATCTAATGTTTTGAAAAAGAGAGACAGCATTTCCTCCCCTTTTTACTACTCCTTTGGGTGTTGCTATTGGCTCTCTGAGGGTGCTCTCCCTTTTCAGGATGTTATTGTTGTTTTTTTAAAAACAGACATCCCTCTACTCGAACATTACTGCCAAGCGCGCGCACACACACACACACACACACACACACACACTAACGGCATTATCTGCGCTTGTCATCTGCAATCTCACACAGCAACCTCACACTCTCTATTATTCTCCCATTACCAAAGATGTGCTGCTGGTTGTTTGAGTTTCCTGCTGGAGTACAGTCGGTTGTTCTGATGAATGCATGAGATATAATATCAGTGTGTAGCCTTGGGGGGAAAATTAAGCTGTAATAGCACAAAGAAAAACTGTGAAACAAGCATGGCATACCTTCATATTTCCCTAGAACAAGACGATGCGTGTCGAGCCATGACAATAGCATGCCTTAACAAGCAAAACCATAAAGCTTCAACAACATGTATGTGTGCCATTACAGTTTTCGCAATTGCTAAAAGACGTTTTTGAAAACATGGCTCATTTTCTCAAAACACAATTCACAAAACCCCACACCCAAAGTGCAAAACCCCTCATATATCCTGCAAAATGAAGCACTGCATTCAAAACAGCATAAACACTTCATACTTCTGGTAATATGTATGGCACATACATATTACCAGATGTTTGTCCAACCAACTACACACTGTTGTGCTAGATCAAAAGTACTTTCATCTTTGGTGGGCTTTGTCATACGTAATAATAGTTCTGTATGTAGAGAATTCTGCAGAGAGAGATTGTTGAAGTCTATAGAAATATGTGCAGAAACACAAATATACTGTTGAAACAAAACCTTTTTATTTTTCAACAAATCAGTGCAACATATGCACAGCACATACACTATACATTACAGTTGTGTGAACACAAAATATAATAATATGCTCACAAAAGAAAACTTTGAGGAAAACATTTTCTTCCCCCAAAGAAATGGTTTCCATTGTTGTTGTAAAAAGGTAGTCACCTGTGGTCTTTCTATAGTGCATTCTGACTGATCAACAATTACAGTAAGCAATGAGGTGTTTGGCCAGGTGGCACATGTATTGGCCAATTGGTCCATGGGTGTGGCATTTTGAATGGCAGTATTTTAACAAGTGACTTTTGTCAGATTCCTGTGTAGAGAACCGTGTGCCACAAAATGTGTTTTGGAGACTTTAGCTGAGGTTTTGCTCTCTGAGTGTCAATTTCAACAATTGTACTTTATGTGTCATTTAAGTGTGTTAGCAATTGAAACAAACCAAGTTACTCTCTCATTTGACCTTAATATCCATAATATCCAGCCTAGGAATCTCCTGTAAAATGGGAACATAAATGACCACTGTGTTTGGCATTTCATCTAAAAGCCTGATATATATGGTATGTGTGTCATAACTATGTTGTTATTTCCTCTTTGTGAAGAACTTTATACAAATGTGTTTTGATGAAGTGTCATAACACATTGTATTATCTTTCTTATTCTTGACTCTTCCCACAGGTCCTTGTGTAGTACAGTAGGATTTATCTGTAGGATATTTAGGGAAATTCAGCTACAATCGCCCCCCATTGATTGCCCATGCATCTCAAGACAACGTGAGCCTGCGAGCCAATCAGCAACAGCCACCACCATATAAATATATGCCATTAACAGGAGGAGATACAACCATAAGACAATATAGAGACCTGTAGTGTGCTAGTGTTTAGAACATAACATGTATGCTTTAAGGCATGATGTTTTAGAAGGAAGGAAGGAAGAAGTTAGAAATATGTAAGTTTTCCTGGTTAAACAATGTGCTCAATAAATCATCATGCATCTTCTTTTCCTATTGAGTCTCAATATGTTATAGGTCATGGTTGACTCATTCAAACTTCCTCTGGTTCTGCGAGAGCAAATATTATGTTTACATAAATCTGAGCGACTGCTAGATTCTTTTTCCAAGAAGGACATTGAAGACACATTGTTTGAAGGATATATACAGTATGTGTAGCAGTCGACCAGGCAGATGTTGATTAAACCGGTTTATTGTAGAGTTTGAGAAGTTTGGTTTAAGCAAGCAGAGCAGGTGGTACGTGCTGACATGCTAGCGCTCCTCCTGAGTGTGTGTGGTGGTGGCTGGTTTAACCTGTGGGCCTTGATTGGCCAATGCCCCACAGGTGTGCAGCCTGAGGCTGCTTAAACCAGTCACCAACAACACACACTCTATATCATATATTTTTTAATATATGCGGCTCAATTATTCCTCATTTTTGGTGATTTTGCGTGGTTTAAACGCTTGAAAATAATCAATTGACCAGGGTTTCCTACAGCTGTCTATAGGCGAGGCACAGCGCCTCCGCTAAATGACTCTACAAACAAATTAGCTTTTCACAATATGACGACAATGTTCATGTCAACATCTACATTCAATTTGACAGAAAATATAGGCTACTGTTAGCCTAATATACTATAATATAGGCTAATATAATATATAATAATATATATAATATAATATAATATATCAGAATTAACAGTGGCCGGTCTCTGTGGAGACGGAGAGCTCCGTTCTGTCTGATTACGCATGGTATTCACATCCGATCATGACAAAACCTCCATCGATAAAGAGAATGTAGAAGCGTTTGACTGATTACAAATTTTAAATACATATGAATGATGCGTTTCAGCATATATAACAAATGCGGTACCATTCAATTTAGCAGAACAGCAAAAATGCACTACTGAGTACTGTTATTAGTTATTAGGTGCTACCCCCCAGGTAGCACCGTTATTAGTTATTAAGTTACCTCTGGCAGAACACACCCAGGTAGCACCGTTATTAGTTATTAAGTTACCTCTGGCAGAACACACCCAGGTAGCACCGTTATTAGTTATAAG
>OOFB01037372.1:12956-41402 GCA_900323305.1 Trachyrincus murrayi
GGGGTGGATAGGGTTAGTTTCATGCATTCGGTTTACACATTCACCAAGTTATCCACTGACCTATTCTCTTTGTGGATTTGTAAATGAGGTGGATACCTGGAAATACTGGAATATTCCCACTTAATAAAGAGCGAAAGAAATGCATGAACGTTAATTAGTGAGAATGTGGAATTAAAAACATTTACACTTAATTAGTCTCCTGCTTATGGCGGCCAGCAACTTCTCATGTCTTTAGCGTCCATTCGTCGTCCTCCTCTTCCGGCATGTCCATTGATCTCACTATGGGCTGCATGCTGGTCGGCTTCTTCTCATTAATTATAAGTAATGGGCTTGTATTAGGGGCTCATTGAAACCCACAGATCTCTTTAGTTCCCTCTCTGCCGGCCAGTGCAGCCCAGTAGCAGTCTGGCTTTATTAGTTTGGCTCAGGCAATTGTCTCCCTGAATGGAAACACTTACTAGACTACACTTCTCTTTGGCTTTATTATTTCGTAAAATTGCCCTCATTCATTTAGCCAGTGGCAGGTGAATTAACCTGGCAGGAATATTCTGCGCCTGTGTGTTCTCCCATCTAGCCCTTCCAGGTGTAATAACGCAGTTGTACTTTTGATTGGGATAACCCTAGCGTGCTTTCACAGATGAAAAATAAGATCACGTGATGCTTTCATTCATTCATTTCTGCATATTGAAAACGGAAGAGATGTGTTACAGTTTCATTTAAAAAAACATTTGATCCGTTCCGGTCTGTATTATTATTATTATTATTATTGATGAATTGTCCTTTATTTGACCTGGAATGTGTTTTTTCGCATGTTGTTTCCATTGTGATCAGATGCCAAGACGAGTGCCCCATCGGTACCTACGGCCCACAGTGCAGCCAGAGGTGTGACTGTCAGAATGGAGCCAAGTGTTACCACATCAACGGGGCCTGTCTGTGCGACACAGGGTTCAAGGGCCCCAACTGCCAGGAGAGATTCTGTCCCCCGGGACTCTACGGTCTCATATGTGACAAGTATTGTCCCTGCGAAGCTGCCAACACTGTCAGGTAAGTCGGACTCCAGTCGCAGGCAGCATACAAGGATATAGACAGAACATATAGTTTGACAACTTCACTACAGCCAAACCCCCCCATCCCCCACTACACTCTACACATGAATTAAATGCTCCCTTATCTGGGATCCTCTGGGGACTTCTGGGGGGAGACGGCACAGAGCCTGGGCCGCAAGCCAGAAACTGCAAGGGGCGGAGTTACGCCTTGTTTCCTGTTGTCTTTGCGGAGACACTTTTTTACAGTTTCCTACTGCCAATTACGCGCTTACAGATCCCTGTGTCCAGCAGCATGATTGGCCGAAAGAGAGTGAAACGCCCCGCTCACCCATATTCCAGCTCATCTGCCATCAGACTTTCGATTTTAATCTAAAGTTTAGCTCTTTAGATCTTAATCTAAAGTCTGATTTGTGAGACTAAACGCTCCCCGAGTACCAATTGTGTCCCATCCCAGCTCTAGACCACAAGCGCACCATTTAGAAGTCCAGACGCCTCGTAGCCATGTGTCACGGAGTTAGCTTTTAATGGCGACCTTTGCTTCATTCATTATTACTCAGCAGCATCCATAGTTAATGCAATGTTAATGCTCTAATGCTGGCTGGACCTGGGCGATGGCCGTGGAAATCATTAGGGGAACGAAGGAGAAAATGGACACCTCATTTATCTGAGGACCGGCCTGTAGACACGCACAGATGGATGGATAGCCAACGGCTGAGGAATTCATAGTTTAACCCTATGGGAAAAAAAAGATATATTTTTAAAAGATATAACTCTCTCTCTCTCTCTCCCTGTCTCTCTCTCTTTCTATTTTCCCCTCCACTTCGTCTGCATCTTGGCCTGTTCTAGCTGTCACCCCCTGTCTGGTGGGTGTAGCTGTTCCTCAGGATGGACAGGGCTTTACTGCAACGAAAGCTGTCCGTCTGGTTACTACGGCGACAGCTGCAGGTCAACATGTGACTGCGCCCATGGGACTGAGTGCCACAGTGTTACAGGTTCCTGCATATGCCCCGCTGGTCTGATGGTGAGTGGCATGCTCTGGCAGCGGTTGTATTGCGGTGTTTCAATCAAAGATATCGTTTTTTTGGATTAAGTTCATGTTCATATTGATAACAATGTCATCACTAGTATTGATTGCATGATGAAAGTGCAGAGTAAAATGTTGTACATTACCATTCCTGTTCATGTTATATATTCTCTTTATTATAACTGCCTTTTGTTCAGTGGTTCCAAAGTCAACCTTATTTAAACACAATAATTAGCTACCGTTCCTAAAAAGAAAACATAAAAACTAGTAACTAAAGTAACTAGAAAACGTTATTTTACAGCAACCTATTCCTGTGTGTAGGCCTACATGCCTAGCATGCATTGAACTTGACCAAAACAAAAAAAGCATATATTTCTAATTTTGGAAATTAGAAAGGCTTATTCACCATATTTGCATTCTAGCAGTCTGCTGTAATGTGATTAATATAATGAATCACTTTCCCTTCTTGTTATGGTGTTGTATCACCTTGTACTTTAGTAACTGCTGACAAGCTAATTTATAATTGGTTAATTGCATTGTAACCTTCATCTCTCCTACCATCGCAACCATTTCACGATTCATACATCGTATATAAAAATGACAAACATTTTTTAAAAAGATCATTAAGTTGTCCTATACTCAAGAGAGGACCCACTTATATTTCATTATTCTTAACGTATAGCGATGTATAGCTTGTGAAAGCCACACATTGTTGTGCATTTCTACCTTCTTTTTTTTTAGGCAGTAGCAAATCGGGACTTTTATCTATCCCTAATAATACGTTAAGTTTGGGATTACACCACTTCCTGTAAGAAGCCCTGAAACATGATGACATCTCTGGTAAAGCTCGGCTAGCTGCTTCAATATTAAACCCTGGTGTGATCAACTCCACTTCACAAACGAGCGCTGCAGTGTTGGACGGGCCAGACTCGGCTCCGGCCTCTTTATCTCCCTGCAAAACAGCAAAAACTTCAAGCTCATTTATCCAGAAATGATTTTTATTAGTCCTTAACGAAGTCCCCCCCCCCCCCTTCCCCTATCACAAAGTTGGCTATGTGTGTCCTTTTGCTTGTGTGTCAAAGTAGCAAAGGCAGGTTTCGAGTGGAAACCGCCTGTCTTTCAGCGGGCGGCTGCAGTGCAGCCGGCTACCTAGTGGGCCACAGACTGCGTCTTAATTTGCTCCACCTGTTCTCTTTGGCGGATGCTGGGAAGGACTGCCAGATCCATTAAAGACACCTAGAGGCAGCAGCTAGCGGGGATGGCAGGCAGTCAGGTGGAGATGCGCCTCATGTGGAGGCCTGGCAGGCTGTGCCCCTCTGCGTGTGTGTGTGTTTTTGTGCATGAGATAGAGATTAAGAGAGGGGGGGGTCTGAGTGTGTGTTTATGTGTGTGTGTGAATGTGTGTGTGTGTGTGTGTGTTTGTGCATGTGTGTATGCGTGCATCTGTGTGTGTGCGTGTGTGTGCGCATGCATTTGCGTGTTTGTGTGTGTGTGTGCGTGCGTGTGCGTGTATAAGAAATGCGGGGGTGTGTCTGCTGTTTAGAGTCAGACGTATTTTCCCGTTCTACAACCTAAACTGTATTTTCTAACACAGTTGTTTCTTTGCAATCAATAAACAATGATTGGTAAAAACACGGAAAACGAAGAACACAACAAGAAACAATAGCATGTTCTGCTCAGTGAATGGGCATTACAGCGCTGTCAGGGTTTTGTCATCTTTTGTAACTTTGACTTCTTCGTGTCTTTGATGGTGGCGTTCAGGGCCCAGCTTTTAAATAGTTGTGAAGTGACGGTCCAGAGTGTCTCTGAACACACATGGCCCACGTCCCGCATCCTCCTTCTCATCGGGGGGGCGAAGCCTCTCAAGTGTTGAAGCACACCGGGTCCCTGTACGCTTGATTTAGCCCCAGTAATTGGACATGGTCTTTTCTGATTGGGACAAAGTGATTACATGTTACTTCTTCTGACATTGTCCTCTGCCTTCGCCACATGATACCCCTCACCCTGCCATGTCTGCCCTGGACCTTGAGTTTAGATAGGACTGCTTGTGGTTGTGTTAGGTCTGTTCCGTGTGTGTGTGTGTGTATGTGTGGGTGTGTGTGTGTGTGTGTGTATGTGTGTGTGTGTGTGTTTTGTGGTGTGGCAGTAATATGATTTTTAACATAACACTCGTGAAAACAAGTCATGTTCTTGTCTCTCAGGGCCTCCTAACCTCATCAATGGGTTCATTATCTGTCTTGCTGCATGAATTTTAAATTGCCAGTCCTCTACCTTTGTTTGGGAGTGGGAAACTCTGATTGGTAATTAGCAATGTCATTTACATCCAGTCTCAATGGATGCAAGGCCGTGGATCAATGCGGTGTCGTCAAGAGGTATAGAAAAATTCCCTCCAACTACCGTGAATTACTAATAGGCACAAGTTTAGCATTCTGCCGGAGCGGAGCCGCTGTGGGTTGGGCCTCGTTCCTTGTGCTGCTGCCACTGAGCGCGCTTGTCGTTATGTAAGGTCGTTCTGACGATGGCTCAGCCCCTGTATTAATAATGTCCCCCCACATGCATGCATCTCTTTCCCCAGCTCAGAGGGAATATGAATCCATCGGCTAATGAGCACACCCTGCATCTGCTCCTGAGCGCCGCCTTCAGACCGATGGAAACCAATGCCGGCCGTGACGGATGCAAGTGAAATCCGTGCGGTCATTTGCAGCTCAGTGAAGCTGTGTGCCCTTGAGGCCGCTCACCAGCAAATTGCCTATCCTCTGGAAACCTTCTTATAGCCCCCCCGCCCCCCCCCCCCCCCCCCCCCCCCCCCTTATAGCCCCCCCCCCCCCCCCCCCCACCCCCCCCCCCCCACCCCACCCTCTTCTGGTCTGACACACCTCTGTACGCACCTAACAGCTCGACACGGAACTGCCATTGTTAGCAGTTTTTGAGGCTCGCCATTTTGGCCAGAACAAAGGTTATTGAAAGCGATTGATAAAAATTGCATTCGCGGGGAGGGGTTGGGGCTGGCTTGGCGGGGGGGATGGGGGGTGGGGGATGGGTGGTGCTTTTATGTGTCGCAAAGAGAGAGGGGAAAGATTTGTGTTCTGCCCTTGGCGTCCACTGGCACATCTTCAGCTACTTCCGTTTTTTAAACAGAGTTCAAAATGATAATGACAGCAGTGAGCAGCTGGCAGTTATGCTGGGTTCTGATGAGGGACGGAAGAGAGCCACGCCAGAGTCCTCTGGGCCGCTAATTGGGACACTAAATCATTGTGTCACCTGTCACTCAAACCAGGAACTGAGGACTGAGGAGAAGGGAGAGGGAGGAGGTGGTGGTGGTGGTGGTGGTGGGAGGGGGAGGTGGGGGATCACTTAGGGAGTGAAGAGGATGCTGGAATCCGTGCAGGGCTCAGCTTTTAAAGCTGCAGAAATTCTAATGACTGCGGGAACGAGAGGACAGGGAAGGAGAAATGTGCACTGTCCTTTTGCGAGGCAGCGGTTCCGCTCCTCTAATGGACTCGAGGCTCGGCCAGCACGGCCAACCGTGTCCTCCTGGTGGTGAGGCGACCAGAAGGTTTCTCCTCCAGCGCGGCCAACCCGCGGTCCCCTTGGTGAGCTCATTAACAGGAATGGGCCACGTCGTCAGGCAGCTCGGAGGCTCAGCTCCCCTGGATGCATGGTGCCCGCCCTGGAGCTTTTCCTTGAGACTTTCAGGATAAATGACACTCACGTGTCCTGTACGCTATGTGGCCATGTGGCCACGTCCATGGATTCACACTCTCTGGTCACCGTCTGGTCACCCTTGAATTTGCTCCGATCGTAATAAAATAAAAAAATAGAGACTATGTTAAAAAAAAACACAAAATGCTATCTAGGTTTGCTACAGTGTTTTCTGTGTGTTATTTTTGTGAGGATAGGCTGCGGGGAGGGAGGAGTTAAGCAACTTTATGATACAACATCATTTGGTTATTAGTTCTTCTGGCTGGTGAGTGACAGTTAAGTCAAGATGACACCAAGTAAGGATGTATGTATCACATGTGCATCGAGTGGCTCATCCTTATCCATCCGACATCTCATTACTTACCTACACAGTGACTATATCCACACGCCCCGCCAGAAGGATACGACACGTTGGATCACATCTGGTCTGGTGGCTTCCTGTTCTTTGTCCCTTTGACGTCAGTTGCTTTGTCCATAGGGCGACGACTGTACTTCGGGGTGCCCCGCTGGTCTGTATGGACCGAGCTGCCTTTCTCCCTGTTCCTGCCATAACAATGCCTCCTGCTCCCCCGTCGACGGCTCCTGTACATGCAGAGAAGGTATAGCATCACAGGGTTAAGTACACTATACCTTCACGGGAAGCTGAGCCATCTTGGCAAGTGTGTGTGTGGGGGGGGGGATGGTGGTCATTGTCACCCATAAAAGAAAACATGTTTTTTTCTCTGTGGAAATGTGCATCCTTTAGCAAATTTTCTTCCCTTGAAAGCTTTATTTTTCGGCTTTAATAAGCACGAGTCTACGCTATTCATCGCGGTGTACCGTCCTCGGATGTAAACCTAATGGATCTTTTATCTCTGCACTCTCTGACCCGCTCACTTGAGTAAATGTTAAATACGTCTAAATAGGACCAGCTTTGTATTTGAATATGCATATATGCTGTCCTCGCGGAGCACTTGCTGTAGAAATATGTGATCTTTTATATATGTGAATTGACCGTACTCTTCGTCTGAATATTGCTGGGATGTATTTGCACAAGTGTGGGTACTGATCACGTGTTTGTTTTCAACTGTCTTCATCTTTCAAAAAATCCAACCTAACCTCCCCCCCCTCTACCTTCACAGATCATCTAGTGAATATATTCACTCTATAGCTCCAGTCAAAACTAGGTTTAAATCACCATAGTCTGTCAAGGTAAAACCCCAACATCCCTGAGCATCAACACATTGACTGCAAACTAAAAAACTAAGATTTTATGCCATAATATCGCCAAACGGGAATGGCCTTTTCCTTTTACATTGACAGCTAATTTCCGCTAAACCTGACAGGTTTTTGTCAGCGTAACACAACAAGGGATTAAGCACAGATGAAATGGATCAATACGTATGCCTCCCCCATAGGTCGAGAATGGAATGATTCTCCCTCTGTGATATCATTCACACATGCAACGTCCAGGTTCAGTGCTATGAACCCGGTCACCAGGCTAGCTTCCAGACTCTCTGCATGTGTCTTTCCCAGGCAAGTTACACAAGATAATTTGCCTGGCAAACTGTACAGGATAGTCTCGTGGTTGGGACTGGAGTATTGAGCCTCCCATATACAAGTTGTCCAACCATGTTGATCAACCATTAAAGAAAAGATTAAAGCCAAGGTCTCAAGCCTGATCTCAGCTGCTGATTTGGAGAAAGCTATGCGTGCGTTTATCTCATCTGGTGCCTACTCTACTTTAACTCTCCGTGTGGCCGCCTCACACACACATCAATCAGCAGTCTGCTGGTTCAAAACGCTGCAGCTTGGCTTCTAACACACGCCAAGAAATACGACCGCCATACCATTTCTGTGTTTGGTTTTTATTGTGTTCAAATCTGTTTATCCTCCTGTTATTCTTCTCTGCTTTCATACACTGTTTATTTGTTTGTAAATGTGTACAATGTTTGTCTGTACTTCTTATTAATGGCTATAATAATGGCTGTTTTAATCTTTTGGTTTTAATATGAGGATTTTGTTTGTAATAATTTTTCTGTTTTGACGTGAAATAACGTACTTATTTCTATAGCAAGTTAGTTTTTATTATTTCTCTAATTTAGAAAGTTAGAAATTTTACTTGAGTTTGGTATTTAGCTGATAAGAACACAATGTTCTATTCCCGAAGTTAATTAGTATATTCAATGTATTGCGGGTTTTATTACTGTATCATTTTATATATTAACATCTGCACCGGAAAAACATTCAATGAGTATTTATGCCATTTGTCAATTTGTCAACGGTGTCAACGGTGAATGATAATTAACAATCCTACATTTAGCATCGCATTCAGGATCTGTGCTTTTTACATGGTGTGGTGAATAGTACATATGTTGAATGTTTAATCAGTGTTAGAGTACGTATTTGTGAAGGTGGAAAATCTGAGCAGAAGGCTCATGCTAAGATAACCCGGGATCCCCCATACAACCTATTTTCCTGTCCTCCACTGCTCTGTTTTAACATTGGTCCTACGATAGCAATAGAATAATCACAATGCAGTCACATTATTCTGTTGACCCCTCCACTTACAAAAATATAAATACTATTCAAAATATTCCCATTCACATAAATCTTTATGTTTGTATTTTTTCAACTTGAACTCAAGTACACACACTGCCAGCGGGGATGATACCCGGGACCCGTGATTGTATGGGAACACACGCTATACAGAGTCTGTTTGACGCACGCCCCACCCCTACATACATATACTGTATGTACATATACTTTACATATACACTTTACATGCCACTTTATATTTTATATTCTATTATATATTCTTTTATTTTATATTTGTATTTTTATTCTATTCTATATTTCTTACTCTTACTGTGTACTTTTGTTTTTGCCTACTAAATTTATATAGATGACGTGTGCCTTGTCCTGCGAATTTAATTGCCCAGAAATACCCTGTGTCTTTGATAAGTGAAACTCTTGAATCTCTTGTCTTAAATTGTCCTGCAGGCTGGCGTGGGGCAGACTGCTCCGTCCCCTGTCCCAGCGGGTCCTGGGGGCCTGGCTGCAACCAGACCTGCCTGTGTGCCAACGGGGCCACCTGTGAGCCCTCCAATGGAATCTGTACCTGTTCCCCTGGCTGGAGCAGTCCGCACTGTGACCAGCCCTGCCCCGTAAGTCAGGGGGGTTTGATTCCCAGACAAAGGGTTCTGGGTTCGACCCCCATGTCCGCAGTCTAACCTGTAGGCAAAATCTAACTGCTCATTATTGACATGTATCTCAATTCACTGTAAGTCACTTCGGATAAAAGCGGCAGCTAAATGACATAATTATGATAATGATAAATAACGGGGGGTTACTCACAAAACAATAATATGTTTCACCGGGCAAAGAGCTACAGCTAGGGGCAGCTCGGTCGCTCAACTCACTAACGCGCTAACCACATAGGCGACACGCCTCGTAGTGATCCAGGTTCGATTCTCACCATGCGCTACGCTGTGTCTTTTTCCGCTCTCTTTCCTGTGCTTAAAAAGCCCATACAATACATACAAACAATTCAAGAGCTACGGCTACGGCCACCGAGAGAAAACACGCTGCTGCTGTTGTGGTGATGAGGTGTTTTCAATCGTTGCCAGGAGCGCACCTATGGCCTGGAGTGCCGGGAGAGCTGCCACTGTGGACACGCGGACGGCTGCGACCCGGTCAGCGGCTTCTGTCGATGCCACGCAGGCTGGACAGGTGGGTTGCACCCGCGCTAACCGAAAACTAACAGCCGAGAATGTCTTTCTTCAAAAGCAACAGATGAGCCCCGAAGATTCAGCGTGAGACCTTTCATCGCGTTCTTCTTCCTAATCAGTATCCACAAAGTACAAATGAGACCGTCTGGTTTTTTTTAGCCCAAACTGATTCTTGCTCCCGCTACAATTGATTGTGGGCCATGTATTGATGTAGCCATCGATACTGTTCGGTCTGTGTTTTACAATATGTCTGCAGAATGCGTAAGCGGTGTTCTGTTAATTACATCTTCTTGTTTGTTTTGCCACGGCGCCAAAGGGTAATGCAAATGAGAGAGATTGTGAGAATTAGGTGCTTATTTGATTCTCTGGGTAGACACATTGGATGCTGGTTTGTAATCACACTCAAATTGCTGCCTACTGTTGCTCACACACACACAGCTGCCAAAGCAAGCCCCTGCATTTTGGAGGATGAATCGGAGGAAGAATCTCATGACTTTTAAGAAACGGCTCCAATATTTTATGGCTTCACGATTTCTCTAATGGGCCCAGATGCTCGTGAATCAAGACTCAAATGATTTATTTCACTGTGGCAGCGATAATGAATCTTTAGGCAGCCTTTTCATAGAGGTGTAATGACAGGGTAAACACAGGTGTAGCTCATAACATTCATTATTAATTAATTAGTCTGTGTGTGTGTGTGTGGGTGTGTGGACCAGTGTAGCTAAAACTATAGCTGCTTCACTGATACACGCTAAATGAACTGACCCTGGCCTTAAAATGAACACGAGTCACATTAGTGTTTAGCCTATCACACCCTCTGCAGAAGACAGAAGGTCTACTGGCTCTGTGAAATAATACCACCGACGAGGACTATACTCAGAAGCTTCTGTTAGCATTTAGCAGCCCTCATCGCTCCTGGCCATTTCTCACATGGAGAGAGGTTAGAGAGTGCGAAAGTCACAGCAACAGTGTGGTGCCATTATGCTCCACGAAAAGAATAAAGTTTGGCATCTGAATGTCAAATACATAAGTCCAGCGGAGGGCTACGGGTCGGAGTCTTTCTGAGTTCAGCCAGGAAGGGGAATAAATTCAGCCCAGGAAAGGTCAAGCCGGTGAGCTCCCCAGCACACCCCCCCTGCCCTCCTGAGCTAAGGGGCGTTTACCCTGAGAGACAATGTGGGTTTTATTATCTGCAAGAATGAAAATAATAAAAATCTCTCATGCTCTGAATCGCTCGCAGGTCGGCACCATCTGTCAGCCATAATTGAGTCACCGGGGGGCAGGGCTGGGGGATGCCAGCCGCCCAGTGGGCCAGACCAGCGGACTAACTCAAAGGACCGGAGCGCAGCACATAGAATACGACTCTGTAGGAAAGAAGTGCCCTGCGGAAGAGAGACAAAATGTTAAGTCTGTCTTTAGACTGAATGAAGAGAGGGGTGGGGGGGTGGGGGGCGTGTTAACAGAAAGAAAGGAGAGAAGAGCATTTCCTCTTGTGAACCGAAGCTGGCTGAATAACAGCAGCAGCAGCAGCAGCAGCAGCAGCAGCAGCAGCAGCAGCCCAGTTGCCGGCTCTCCATAATGTCTGGATGCAGTCCGCTGCAGTGAATCCGTGTGAGACGAGAAGAGAAGGCAAGACCTGGACACGGAGAAACCAATTATACTGCTGAACCTGCGTGCTGTACAAGTGGCTTCAGCCGCTGAAATATTTAAGAAGACACTTGTTTTGAATGGGCTTTTCTCATGACGAAACCTCGTTCTAGTATATAGTAAAAATATACCGTGAAAAATGTGACTGACCTAAAAAAAACTTTAATATTCAAAGTTGTGACGAAAGAAGGCACATGCCCTTGATTTAGGATTCATGAGCATTTGTGATTTCAGTGATAGTGGTGTGTGTGTGTGCGTGTGTGTGTGTGTGTGCATGCGCGTGTGTGTGTCTGCGTGTGTGCGTGTGAGAGATAGAGAGCGTGAAAGAGAGAGAGAGATAGAGGGAAAGGGAGAGAGAGCTAGAGGGAAAGGGAGAGAGAGGGAGAGTGAGAGAGAGGCAGTGTTTCCTCTACATGCATCCAGCATTGTCGCAGCGCCTCCGCTGGATTACTAACAATCAGCCATTGCAACAAAAAATGCTATTTGTTTCAAAACATATATATCATAGGTGCACCCCCCTCAATTGATGCATTGTCATTAGAGAAATAATGTGGAAAAGAACAAAAGAAAGACATAGTGCATCTCACACACACCTCAGCACCGCTGCTGGAAAACTTCTTAGGGGAAACACTGAGAGGGAAAGAGAGAGAGAGAGAGGGGGAAAGGGAGAGAGAGGGAGAGAGAGGGGGGGGAGAGAGAGAGAGAGACAGAGAGACAGATAGAGAGAGGGAGAGGGGGGGGGGGGGGGGAGAGAGAGGGAAAGGGAGAGAGAGAGAGGGGGAAAGGGAGAGAGATCTTTGCTGTGTTCTGCTCCCGCTCTACAAATTGGACAGTGGTACCTCTGGCCCTCAAAAGACAAAGAGCCTCCTTTGAAGAGACTTTCATCGGTGGCTTTTCTCACTCTTTCTTCTCCACCCTCACTGGGCCTCCGAAGCCACTCTGTTTGTCTCCACCAGCCTTAAAGTGTGAGTTCCCATTCATTTAGTAACAATAAAGCCAGTGTGTTTTTTCCCCCTCTTTTTTTTCCACCTGGCCCAGCAGAACCTCAAAGACACACATCCATAATGTGCATGTGTGTGTCCCTCCATTTGAAGTCCTGGCTTCAGTGGGCTTCACTGGGCTTCACTGGGCTTATGACTAAATCACCTGCACACCCTCTTCATCAACCCCCCCACCCCCGACAGTCCCCACACTAAAGGAAGAGCACAGAGCTACAACACGGCATTAGTCCCACGAGATTAAGCCCAGGTTTAATTCAAAGGTGCTGCACTAATACTGCTTTAATGGTCATACCAGCCGCTGATATTTCCAGTCAAAGGAAATATTAAATGAGACTTGCTGCTTAAAAAGAATTAAAGTGTGTGTGTGTGTGTGTGTGTGTGTGTGTGTGTGTGTGTGTGTGTGTGTGTGTGTGTTTTGTGTAGCCTGAAGTGAAGTGTGTTCATGTGTGGGTGCAGGGGTGCCTGTATATGCCCCTGTACATAGTATGTGTGTGTGTGTGTGTGTGTGTGTGTGTGTGCGTGTGCACATGCATGTGTTTGGATGCTCACCAAAGCCAGTGACACAGACTTTGCTCTTGTAGCCCGAGCTCCAGCAGAGTTGCTCCCTTCAGCTCAGTACACAACCAGTGATCTGCTGAAAGAGAATGGCATACGAGCTGGGCCACCCCTGGGACCCAACCCTCTTAATCAACACAGCCCCAGTCAGATCAAAAGCAAAAAAATACATTCAGAATTTAGAATGTCTTAAAAAGACGGCGCTCAACTAAAAACGAACCAGCTCACGTTCAGTCTTACTGCAGTTGAACCAGGGTCCATGTTCAGTGGATCTGTGATTACAACCGAATGTTGAAAATGTTCCTCGTTTGATTACTGTAGAAACAACGACAACAAGAGAGCAAAACAACCATGTGCTGGTCGTTCTGTTGCTTGGACTCGCCAGCTGTGAGACTCGACTTCCTCGAGACTTGACTTGCTTTGAGACTCGGGTCTCTCTGGAGCTGAAATTCTGTCCGATTCTAAGAGCTGTGATAAATGATCATTGTAGGCCTATGCATTGTTAGTTTGTTGCATTGTTATTCCAAAAAGCAATGCAACTTTTAAATATATCCCTGCTTTGCGCAGTTCTGCTTGGCGCTGCCTAACCGGGCGTGGATAACGCGGATGCCTGATGACGTGATGAGCCAAGCTAAAGTAGGCCTAGTGGTGACTAAATAATGACAATAGAAATGATACGAAGCATAATAAATGGTAAATAAAGTGGTTGGACCAGTAGTAGACCAGTCTAGTTAACAAACCAAATGAATGAAATACAATGAGCCCATTCGGTTTCTTCATGTTTACATTCTGAGGAACGCCGATACCCCCCCCGACTGGCTTCATGTGAAGCCCACAGCACACGGAGCGGTTCAAACAACAGCTAGAATCACATGTTTTAAAACGGAGCAAAGCACACGGGGCGACAATGTAGCGAGTCTATTTTTGGATGCAAAATTCCAAAACATTATTTATCATAATTATTTTAAAAAAACATATACATCGTTTCGAAAAAACAGCAAAGATTCGTAGGCTATGCCTTTTTTGTCTGGACATTGTGCCTGTACCTGTGAGAACGTGTATTATATCACAACATCACTGGTGCTGAGGCAGGTTCTTGTTCTCTGGTATATTGAGGCAATTTGCATCCCTAATGTTGCATTACTGCCATCTTCCAGATTAATGCGTCCCTTTGTCCATTCTCTCCCTAAAATGTCTATTTAATAATGTGTTTTACACAACAAATTAAACAAACAATCTCCCATGGTCCATTCTCTCCTTAAAATGTCTATTTAATAATGTGTTTTACACAACAAATTTAACAAACAATCTCCCATGGTCCATTCTCTCCCTAAAATGTCTATTTAATAATGTGTTTTACACAACAAATTTAACAAACAATCTCAAATTATTCACCCAATTAATCATCTAATTAATCACCCAATTAATCATCTAATAACCCAACAATTTTTTTTTGAAATCTGCAACGCTTATTGCTAATTTATCTGTGTCCACGTTTATTTATAGCACCACTGTAGGCTATTGTAGGTAAAACCTACTTTTGAAAAACCTACTCTTGTTGTTGTTTGTCATTGCTGTTGTTGATTGTTCACAGTGTGAGTTTCTGTGAACCAGAGTCAAATTCCTTACATGTGTAAAAGCATGCTTGGCCAATAAAACCCGATTCCGATTCCGATTCCGATTTATCCGCATGCACTTTTACTACAAAGACTTGCAGCCAAAGACTTAAAAACAGCTCGTCTCATGTTGTTTGTGCTGATGTGTTCACACACACAGGGATCTACTGCGACAGCGTGTGTCCACAGGGCTTCTGGGGTCCAAACTGCTCAGTGAACTGCTACTGTCTGAACGGAGGCTCCTGCTCACCGGAGGACGGGAGCTGCGTGTGTGCTGCTGGATACAGAGGGACCTACTGCAGAAGAGGTTGGGGAGAGGAAACTTAATCATCGTGTTTCTCGTTTGTTTTCGGTGTCTTCATTGTTAAACATTTTCTTTGTTTTTTGCGTGAGCAGCGAAGCGCTGGCGCTGTAACCAAACACCATCACAATATTGACCTTGTTTTTCCCGTGAAGGACCGTTGAGGGAAAGACAGCCGAAGGGTGTGTTAAGAAGTAGAAGCACTTAGGTTGTGCCGGTCATAAACGCTTGAGTGTGTGGCCCTTCATCATAGCTATCACTTAATCTTGCTGTCCTTTACCCACCGCCTCCCTCCCCTATCCCCAACCCCCCAATGCCACCATCATCACCACCACCACCACCACCACCAGCAGCTCTCAGCAGGCTGGGGGGTGAACAAGGCCTGCTGGAGGCTCATCAGACGCACGGAGGGGCCCGGCTCTCTGGGAGTGCTAAGTCTTGGTCTTTGGAAGAGATCTCTCTCTCTCTCCCTCTCTCTCTCTCTCTCCCTCTCTCTCTCTCACACTCTCTGATGACACTTCTCAAGTGATGACCTCACTGATTGGGAGTGAATCTCACAGCGGCAAGCCTGTAAACATCGGTTAGGGTGGAATTTAAGAGGGAGAAACATGCAACTGGCTCTGGTGAAACAAGAGCCACAGTCACAACAACAGGACAAAGCACAAAGGATGATACACTAAGAAAAGCACAAGAGGAGACACAAGGAAAGACGGAGGACGAAGGGCACAACAAAACAAGTGAAGCGGTTTGAAATGGGTGAAGTAAACAACGGGAAGATCCAAAGGAAAACAAGCTGCTAAGAAAGCAACAGCAGAATCTGACTCCAGTATGGATCTACAGTATAACAGTATAACAACACAATGACCTGTTGGGAACTATCAACAATAATGGAGCTAGGGACATCAGGAAGAGAGCATGTGTGTGTTTGAACTGGCGAAGGTGAAGAAAAACGATGTGATGCTTATACAATAAAACTGATAGTTTTAATGAAACTAACTGGAAAACAGAATGGGAGGGGGGGGGGTCATGCTCAGTCACATGACCACAGTCAGTGGAGGGGTGGGCTTTCTGTTTTCAAAGAGCCTTTTACCTTCCTCTTGTAATGTAGAGCACGTCATTGACGGTGGGCTAATGGTAGTGAGAGCAACGTTTGAACTTTTTACTGCTGTTTTTATAAATGTATATGCTCCCACTGAAGGAACTGACAGTTGTTTTTAAACAAACTAAGCAACTATTTAAATTATTTTTTTTAAATATTTATGGGAGGAGATTTTAACGACGGACTGGTTGTGTGGAGGAGGATAAACAATGACACAAGACAATACACCTGGGCACATAGCAGAGGCACTTTTATTTCTTTGGCTAGGCTGGACAGGTTTTATTGTTTTAAACAACATAGTAGTATGTAGTATGTATGCACCTATTGGCATTTTAACATTGCATTGTTTATGGAAGGTTTTATTTTATTTTTTTATGGTTTTAGAAGCAGGAAGCACGATTTTACCTCCCTAACACAGTGGTGGGAAAGTGGAAATCAGGCAATATCTGTCAGTAGTACACTCTCAATGCCACGAGGGACATCGCCAGATCTATGGAGGACTGAGATAGTGGAACTGTAGAACTTAATAGAATCCACAGGAAATCGAGGACATATTAAAGTTCTCAAATCCAAAACACTCTCGCGGACCTACTTGGCACTAAAGTACAGGGATCGCTGGTCAGGTCCAAATTCCAGAAGAAGCTCTGATGGACACGCCGTCTAAGTTCTTCTTCAGTCTGGAGAAGAAGGCCCAGGGTAGACTGATCCATGCCCTGCGTTCTGTTAAAGGACAGGAGCTCACAGAACCTGGAGAGATACATAAGAGAGCCGTACTGTTCCACACAGAGTATGTAGAGAATGAGGAGGTGTTCAACTCCTTTTGTGAAAACCTGCCCCAGGTCTCAGAAAGCACAAATATGTGCTGGAGGGAACTTTAATGTTAGATGAACTGTATGTGGCTCTACAAAGCATGGAAGGAGGGAAATCTCCAGGCATTGATGGTCTTCCTGTTGAATTTTAAAGCTTTTTGGGGATAAATACACATGGACATTTTTGCTGTTTTTAACAATAGTTTTAATGACATGTTTTTACCTCAAAGCTACAGGAGGGCTGTTTTAACCCTTCTACCCAAGAAAGGAGACTTTCAAGAAATTATGAACAGGTGGCCTCTATCTCTCCTCTGCACTGAATATAAACTCCTGTCCAAGGCAATTGCAAACAGACTGAAGACGGTGCTGGGGGAGCTTATACATAAAGACCAGACATACTGCGTGCCTGGTAGGTCCATCCTAGATAATGTTTTATTAATTCAGGATTTTTTGGACTTCTCTGGTTCGCTTAGGTCTCATTTCGTTAGATCAGGAAAAGGCATTTGATCGGGTTGAGCACCTATACCTGAACGTTGGAGAGGTTTGGTCTCAGCTCAGGTCTTATTGCTAAGATCAAGGTTTTGTACCAGGGCATTGAGAGTGTGCTGAAAATCAATGGGAGCTTAAGCAGACCTTACAAAAAATACGCACTGTTTTAGAAGGATTGGTTTTACCTGGTTTTAATACAAGATATGTTTTATCAGCTTATGCAGATGTTATTGTTTTAACAAACAAACAGAAAGATATTGAAAAAGTTGTAAAGAAAATTGTCGTAAACTTTGGAATTATTAGTGCATTGAGGAAAAAGTGACGCTTTAGCAGTTGGGATATGGGCCACTGGCCTAAACTACCAGGAGGTTTAACTTGGGGTAAAAAAGGTTTGACATATCCAGGCATCTACCTTGGGGATGAGGAAACTTTGAAAAAGAATTCAGAGGGTTTGGAAGAGAAAGTAGAAGGAAGACTAAATAAGTGGAAATGGCTCCTACCAAAAATGTCATTTAGAGGAGTTTTAATAATCAATGACCTGGTGGCCTCTGTGTTATGGCATACCACCTGCAGCCCTCACCAACAAACTGCAGAATATGATGGTTAATGTTTTCTGGGATAAGCTACACTGGATACCTCCAGAATGTTTTATTCTTACCTAAAGAGGAAGGGGGGCAGGGGCTGATACATTTGAACAGCAGAGTAGCAGCTTTTAGACTACAGTACATTCAGAGATATCTCACAGCGCCCAATGATGTTGCATTGGAGGCAAATGGCAAGCGCTACCTTTTGGAGAACATCTGGGTTAGGACAAGACTTAACTTTCTTTTTAATGGATTATAGTCTTTTAAATCTGTGTGGTTTACCACCATTTTACAAAGGTCTGCATAAAACAAGGTGTCTTTTTAAATGGAAAAGGTTACAACCCACAGATTCACTATACTGGCTACTAAAGGAACCTATGATCAACGGAGCCAGGCTGGATATCCAGGACAGCAGAACCCCAGGCTCTCCCAGAGACTGTGTTTCACTGCGAACACAGCACTGGGACATATTGTAGGCACTGCAGGTCCCAGATTCCAACGACACACAAGCAGTGGCCTGTGACTGAGGTCAACCCGACACACCAGAGACCTTTTGAACTCGTGGGCTAAAAAACTGACTGAGGAGGAAGTGGAGATGCTGAAGGAGTACTGCAGTGGAGCTGCACTCGCAGAGGAGTGCACCTTCCCTGAACTTGGTTTTTATCTTGTTTTTAGATGGGCTTCATTGACCGCTTGCCTGGTTTTAAGGATAAAGAAATTGGTCTGTGTATATGGGGACGGGAAAACAACAGGAAGGATATGGTGTGGAGAGACAGTTTGGGAATAGAGGACAACATGAGGCCAGAGTGGAGAGGTTTATACAAGCCTCCTCTGAACAAGAGGACACCTGATCTCCAGTGGATCTCTCTCTTACATGGTCAATTCTTTTATTCATATTTTCAGTACCATTTCCAAACAGTGTCCTTTCTGTGATATGGAAGAAAATATTTGTCATTGCTACACCAGCTGTAAAAGGCTATAAATGTTTTTAATATGTTACACATTTTAATGAGGAATGGTCCAGAGCTGTTTTCATTCTTGGAGCTCGTTATAGCAATCTATGTGCTGTGATTACTTCTTCAAACTTTAGTGTTGTTTATAAAACTGTGTAAACTTTTTAAAGTCCACATTGGGTTCAGTTTCACAGAAATCCGTTAGACGGGAGAAGTTCCATTGAATCGATGCACACTTTCCTCCCCCGCTGTTGGGAGAAAACTGTAAAACTTTGGGTTTCTTGACCCTCATCCGACTGTTGCAACCTCCTTCTTCATTTGGTGGAACCTCGCCTGGCCCTTTAGCAATGCATTATGTCCCTCCGTGGGCTGGCAGGGGGTTTCATTATTTCCCTGAAATCAACATCACCAATGCACAATTACGTCTCATCGGAGATGCGGCCCCAAGCTTGACTTTTACATATAGCACATATTTCACTTCCCTTCTCCCAACAAAGGCAGTTAAAAGACTATCTTCAGCTCTCCTTTTTTCTCATAGTCTCCCTACATCCGTTGTCGGCTTGTATTGTTTTGGCCTTGGATGTGTGTGTGTCCCCCCCCCCCCCCCCCCCCCCCCCCTCCCCCCCCCCCCCTTCCCCTTTTTTTTTTCTTTCTCTTTTCCTTTTTTTCTTTTTTTTTATGTCTCTCTAACTCTCCCTCTATGTCTCTCTACCCTGCTGCCCTCTCTTCCACTCCAGTGTGCATCTCGGGGCACTACGGGCAGGACTGCAGCCAGCCGTGCCCACACTGTGTGCACAGCACCGGGACGTGCCACCACGTGACAGGCCGGTGCGAGTGCCTGTCTGGATTCGTGGGCACCCTGTGCAACATGGGTAAGTGTTTCCCCCGTTCTTCCCTCCATGCTGTCTCTTTTTGCTAGCCCACCCTCCTCCCCTTTCAACGATGACTCGTTGTGGTACCTGAGAATCCCCGATCGTTAGTAGTATAGTATAATACACAATGATGATTACCAATGTCACAGCGTGGCTCACAAACATTGCTTGGAATTATCCCGCGACGATATGCGCTGAGCGATGTTTTGGTGTGAGAGAACAAAATGAAGTCAATATTGTGTTCCGCTCGCTAATTCCGTCGCGAGGGCCACATTGTGTTTGGGATTGTGTTTGTTTTGTTTTGACCAATGTAAGCCAGCATGTAGCAAATAATTCACCAGTCTTTTTTAAAATGAATTACAGAAAGGCAGGGGGAGGATAGGAGGATATTTTTGAATTCTCTTTCATGGCTTTGAGGAATGTCATATGAATAAAAGTTTAATAGGTTAGCTAAAGGCAAGGGAAGCCGGTGATAATTTGTCTGGGTGGTAATTACTACAGCGAGCGGCAGTATGGGAGAGAGAGAGAGGCTGGGGGTGTGAGGGGGTGGTGGCGGGTGGGGGTACTAGGAAGAGATGTGGCCCGGCGTCCGCCCAGCAGCTCCTGTGGGTGGTAGAGCACCCTCAGTATCCTCACTTATCCCCGGGGTGCACAGGCCTGACAAGTGACAACCCCCTTGAATGAGCAGCACTGTGGTGGTGATGGTGATGGTGGTGATGGTGATGGTGGTGGTGGTGATGGTGGTGGTGGTGATGATGGTGGTGGTGGTGGTGGTGGTGATGGTGGTGGTGATGATGGTGGTGGTGGTGGTGATGGTGGTGATGGTGGTGGTGGTGGTGGTGATGGTGGTGGTGGTGATGGTGATGGTGGTGATGGTGGTGGTGCAGCAGCAGCAGCAGCCTCACCGGCCCTAATAACAACCTGCTTGAAACGGTTGAAAAAAATGGACCCGTAAGAAGTGTGTTCATTAAAGTAATCCTAGGTCAAAATGAGCGAGACTCGTGCATATCTCTCTCACACAGACTACCATCTGATCTGATATGCCGCCTAGGCCCCTTTTAACTTGACTCGTGCTTTGATGTACCTGTCGCTGCTGTGGCAGTTAGGCAAAACGCAGCTCCGTCTAAGTTCTCACATCCGCAAGGCAGGAAATGTGTTTCATTGGGCAAGTGACCTTGTGATCTTTTGTATTGTACATAATCAGTTTGAGGTATACTATGCTATATATAGATGTCATTGCAGGTTGATGATCTATCTATTTTAATTGAACCGTCATGGTATCGCCTATGCGAGCTAGAACTGGGTCAGGTAAGCCACTGATTTCTTTTTTTCACCCATTTTTTTTGTTGGGGTGTTGATAGAAATCGGCCCATTTCATAACCACTTGGGCGACCACTAAAGAGATCCAAAGATAGCATCCACAGGTGGTCAATAAACTTCATATACTAGTCCTTATCAGGATGGACTTTCAGATGGTACAGCCCCACGGTGCTGCCAGCTCTATGTGTTAGTTGCAGACTGTATGCGCAGGTCGGGGTGTTCACTACCGGGGGGTCCCCAGTGTGTCCGAGTGACAGGTATGGGAAGGGCTGCTCGGAGGCGTGCGTCTGCACCAACGGCACCTGCAACCCCATCGATGGATCCTGCCAGTGCTTCCCCGGCTGGATGGGAGAGGACTGCTCTCAGGGTATGGCTGTATTATTATTATTATTATTAGTAGTAGTAGTAGTAGTAGTAGTAGTATAGATTTTATTAATAATTATTATTATTATCATTATTATTATTATCATATTATTATTATTATTAGTAGTAGTAGTAGTAGTAGTAGTAGTAGTAGTAGTATTGTTGTTATAGATTTTATTAATAATAATAATAATAATTATTATTATTATTATTATTATATTGTTATTATTATTTTTGGATCTCCTTTGGTTCCTGTTGTTGTCCTGCTCAGGCGTTAACCTTCATGCTCATTCTTCATTTTTAAGACATTCGTCCTCCACCTCACCTCCCCTCTGGCACGATCTGGTGTAAAACACAGCGAGCCTAAAAGTTTGTTGTAATACATTATGCTCTTTGATTTACTGCCCATAGAGGCCGGAGAGCTCAAAAAAGGAGCACTGAGCAATTAAGCCATGAGAAAATGATGTCTGCCGTCACCTTGCATCAAGAACTTTGTAGTAAAGATCCAGCTTCACATTGATTTCAGCTCTCAACTTTGGGCAATTATAAACTAGCACACATTGGCCTACAGTCCAGTGCAAACATTATGGTTTTGTTTTTTGGACGTTTGAGTGGATTCATTAAATTGTGGCTGTTTCAACATGATTACTTTGTCTTTGAGACGGAAAGTGTGTAAATATATATTTAGTCGTAGTGTGTATAACACACACACACACACACACACACTCTGACGCACACACACAGGCGCACTTCAAAGTAGTGCTTTACTTTACTGACAACCTGTACAGCCTACTATACTGTTGAAGTGAGAGTCCACTTAACTGTCTTTTCCGGCGTCTGCAGCGTGTCCCGCGGGGCACTGGGGTCCTGATTGTCTCAACTCGTGTAACTGTCACAATGGAGCCCAGTGCAGCGTCTACGACGGGGAGTGCAGGTGTAGCCCCGGCTGGATGGGTCTCTACTGCACGCAGCGTGAGTCTCGCCGACCGGCGGCAGTGGACACACAGTGCCCTCTGCTGGCGCTTTATGAGAACACAAACTGAAACTAATAGACAGTTCTAACGTTTTTTTATGTAAATATATATTTTTAATATTTAGAATTACATTCCTGACAATCATTTATGGACACGCTTTGTAGATTCCTATTGCGTTTCTTATTTACAATGAAAGTCGTGATGCTGAGGTTTTATAACTTATTTTCAAGTGACTTGTTGTTGGGGTATCTTCTTCTCCCAGAATGCCCTGCGGGTTTCTACGGCGTGGAATGTGCCGAGGTTTGCCACTGCCAGAACGGGGCAGAGTGTGACCACACCACCGGCCTGTGTTCCTGCCGAACAGGCTTCATTGGGGATGGCTGTGAGCAGAGTAAGTACACACACAGGCACACAGGCACACAGGCACACACACACACACACAGGGGAACACACACACACACACGCACACACACACACACACACACACACACACACTCTCTCTTCCCTCTAACGGTGTTTCCTATAGCAGCTCTGATGATGGAGGAGCTGAACCCCTACACCAAGATCAGCCCGGCGCGGGGCACAGAGCGGCAGTCTGCCGGGGCTGTCATGGGAGTCATCTTCCTCCTCCTCATCATCATGGCCATGCTCAGCCTGTTCGTGTGGTACAGACAGAAGCAGAGAGAGAAGGGCCATGCGATCCAGCCCAGTGTGTCCTACACTCAGGCCATGCACATAACCAGCACCGACTACTCGCTCTCGGGTGAGACTGCACACCGACCTCTGCAACAACAATACAATAATAAAATGAATAATACTTTTATCATAATAACATAATATACAATATAGTCATTTACTTTGCTCTTGGTAAATAATATAGAATGAGCATTTGAAATGCTTGATAAAAGTATTTAATGCTAAAATATAAAAGTAGTTCAGTGCAGGGAAAAACCACCAGCCCCAATATTTCTCTTGATTACGTTCTCTAGCTTTAAGCTGGGTTCACCATCCGTTAGAAAGTATTGCATTTTGAACTCTAAATGAAAACATTTCACTCACTGTCACATTCACAGAGTGTGGCAGCACCATAGCCATGAGGCCTGGCACAGTCGAGGCCCCTCAGGGCCAGAGCGGGGACGGTGCCGGCGGTCAGTGCTTCAGCAACCCCAGCTACCACACCGTGGCCCAGTGCAACGTCTCCTCCAGCATCCCCAGTAACCTGGATGCCACGCTCACCCTCAAAGTACTTCTTATGATCCCCTCACACTACCTCCTCTGTTAGAAGCTGGAGACATTATTGAATTGATGCTGATGATGCTGATGCTGATGATGATGCTGATGCTGGTGATGCTGATGGTGATGATGATGATGATGCTGATGCTGGTGATGCTGATGCTGATGCTGATGGTGATGATGATGCTGATGATGCTGATGCTGATGCTGATGATGATGGTGGTGGTGCTGATGTTGATGATGATGCTGATGCCGATGCTGATGATGGTGATGCTGATGCTGATGGTGATGATGATGAAATTGTGTTGTTTATTTCTTTTCTGTTGTAGTCGAGCACCTTGAAAAGTAGGTCCAGCTCAGAGTGGAGAGCCTACTGTAATCTCAATGATCTAGGTTAGTATTTCGTCCCCCAACATCCCCTTTTGTCACATTTTCTTGCCTGTGGATAGTGAAAGTCCATGGCCAAGAAATGTACTTTCATGTACATGTACTGTACATGAAACCGGTGAACTGTGACGTTCTGAAAGTATGAACTGTTCCTGTTTCCCTCTCCTCTCCTCAGCCTGTACACAACCGCTCTGCAGGGCACCTCATCTGTTTTCTCCTGTCCAATGGGATGTAGTGCACTGTATGCGCAGTAAATCCCATTATCAATACAGAGAAATAAGATTGGTCAGCAATAATTGGATTTATTGAACCAAGTTAGGAGCTCACAAATACAGTTGTTTGGTTTTGTTTCTGCCTGCTGGGCAATATGCAGTCTGTATAACAAATCACTATATCTGCAGTGGTAAGTGATACCATACGAGTGTGCTGAGATCTCCGTTAATCGCACATTGGCTAAATTGGCTCGACTGCGCCACACTTTCATTTAAAAATGAATCTAATGAGAGTAAACAAACCCATATATTTATCGTGGAATAACGAATGAATGCAATTAGGTGTGCTGCTGTCAGACTAGATGAGACTACTTCTCTTCATCTGGCTGCGGTCTTTTTTTGTGCCTTGCCCGCTTGTGAAGTGTAACGTTGTTAATTATCGAAGCTTGTTAAGCACTTTGTCAGATGAAACACTGGCAGCCTCCGGGAACTGTCAAAACAAGTGATCTGAGGATCCAAAAACGCTCTAAAAAACCTCATTCCTTACATTCCGCTACTTGAAGAAGCGGCATTGGAAGATATTCAAACGGGATATTTCCGCGGTCAGGATTAGTGCATGTATATATTGACACACAGCCGAAGCACGATATTATGTGACATGAGAATGAATGTTGTAACTATTTATTATTTTTTTTGTAACTTTTTTTTAGATGTTCAACAAGGTGAGATACAGACACAGAGAAGCTCCAGAAAAGGTTCATACCTTTCTGTAAAAACAGCCATTCTTCTTCTTTATGTGTGGCTATTCCTGCATGCCTCAAATGTGTATATTCAAACTTCATGTACATGGTCCTGTCTAGCTCAATTGGTAAAGTCACGGTCAGGGGTAGGGATTCGGTTCCCACTGGAGCCACCCATGTGAATGCATCCTAACGGCATAGTATAGGCATCTCCTGTTCAGCTTTACGTCCTTTGGTACCACTATACTATTAATTACTATTAATTAACCATTAAGTAGTTAATGCAGTAATAAGCATTAACTAACAGTTAATTAACAGTTAACTAATGGTCTAGTAATCATTTACTAATGGTGTTCATGTTAACCAAGGTAATGGTGTTCATGTTAACTAATGTATGACCCTATGCTAATGCTATATAATAATGGTTATTACTGCATTAACTAATGTTAATTAATGGTTAATTAATGTACCCTTATTGTAAAGTGTTACCTACAGCATAAAGGTACATTCCTCCCCTTCTAAGGAGCTCTTAACATGGGTATAATGAGCAATAACATGTCACCCTGCCTCCCTGACTTATGAGAAGCCTCTCCGTGCATCGGACAAGATCACAGTGATCTGAGGTTTCCTTATGCTAATTGTTCTCTGCGGCATAGTGCCCAATACGTCATTCTGTCTCCCACACGGAGCAGGGGAGGGCCACCCGAGGGCGTCAGGAGTGCTGTGAAGGTGCCTTGTCTGTAGTGTCTAATGAGGCCTCTTATCAGACTGATGAGACCGTTATAGATGAGACGAGCGTTTCTGCCGCCTCCCCTTTCTCCTCTCGATTCATACACGCCGCCATTAATCAACTGTCAGAGACACACATAAATTGAACTGTTTCTTTTTGTTTCGTTTTTTTTGAGAATCACTGCTGCATGCGAACCCTAGGACACGCGTAGTCCAGGCTTCCATTGTCATCGCCATCTAATTACTTTACTCTAATTCACCATGTCGCCTTGGCAACGCACCCAGCAACCTGGCTGTCCGGTGCTCACGTTATTACAGATCATATCAAAGGATCCGTGTGCAGCAACAGCTGCTGCTCCTTGAACAGCGAGAACCCGTACGCCACCATCAGGGACCCGCCGCCGGGGCCGGCCTGCAAGCACACGGAGAGCAGCTACGTGGAGATGAAGTCCCCGTCCCACCGGGAGGTCCCCTTCGGAGGCACCGCCACCCTGCTGGGGGCCGCCGGCAGGAACGTCTACGACGTGGGTGAGTGTGGGCTCGCGGGGCCCCCTGGTGTTCAAGAGGGGAGGTGCTCAGCGTGATGTGATCCTGTCCGATAGTCCGGTCCTCTTGCTCCTTATAGCCCTCGGCCTCATCAGGCTTGAGGAACAGGAAGTCTGCCCTTCCGTTCTAATGCGTGTGCTTCTGTTTTTTTTCTTCTGGTTTTGTAACATTTTTCCAATCTTTGGGTATTTACACAATTTAGGGAAGTATTGTGATTGGCTTATCGTGTGCAACTAGCGTGCATATGACATGTAATGTTTTTTCATTTTGATGGTAATAGGCTAACACAGCTAGAACCTTTCAGGGCACTACTTCTGTTTGTACACAGATGATTCAGCTCATGTCAAAACGAATTTCCTGCTTGCATTATGCAAACAGACAACTCCCTCAGATCACAGTGAGCAGTTAATTTATAGCCCTTGGTCAGAATGAATAATATTCAAATATCGACTGTAAATTGAATCATGCAAAATGCGCAATACAGTTAGCTCCTCTACGGCCTTAGCAGTAAGTATAGATGAAGGACGTGCCTGTGCATCAAGTGAGGAGAACAAAACTGCCTTTTGTTGCACACTTGGATATAAAAAAGACCCGTAACCACACTTTATTGCTCTTTATACTCGTGTCGTTTTACTTCCCTGTTCCAATGTGTTTTATCTACTCCCCCCCCCCCCCCATCCATCCCCGTCTCCCCAAACGGCCCCCCCCTCCTTCTGCAGAGCCAACTGTGAGCGTTCTGCAGGGACCCAACGGCATGGCCACCGGCTTCTCGCAGAGCCCCTATGACCTCCCCCGCAGCAGCCACATCCCCAGCCACTACGACATCCTGCCCATGCGCCACAGCCCCACACACACCCCGCCACCGGCGGCCCCAGAGAGCCCCAGCTCCCTGCTCTAGGAAGGGCTGGTGGGGAAACCTCTGGCAGAGTCCAGGCTACAAATAACCATCCAACTATCCGACTCCGCCGCCACCGGCCCTCCATTCTGTGCTGGGATATCGAGACCGAGGGATAGCTTCGGCTTCATCCGGTCCCCGTTCTCGTTGATTTACTGCGATTCATCTGCACTCGCTTCACTCACGCTCTGTGGTTGTAAAGAGGAGCCGGAGCCAACGAGGGAGGACGGCATGGGGCCCGTTCTGTTCATTCTGTTCCGAGTGCCGCACACCAGCAATCATGCATCAATTTCAATTTTCCATATCATTTAATGTGCTGCCCAGCCCCTTAATGGACTTTCGGACACAGAATATGAATGGTTATACAAACGACATTGTGGGCAAGCAGATAGACGGTGCTGGACTTTTTCTTACAGGGGAAATACAATCCTTATATCCATTTTTAGCTCTTGGTACTGACTTTGTACTGATAGAACGTCAAGCATACACGGCAGCCCTCAATAGCGACGCGGGGTTCTCAAAAGAAATCGAAGCCAAAAGACTTTGACTGTCATAGCGAAGAAAAGAAAAATGTTGCAAAGACAAACCTGACTATTAGTTGTAAGCACTGTTTCATAGAGGTTTTTTTTTTTTATAGTAACCCAACGGTGAAGTGACCATGATGACAATGTGCCATGTGTCGAGGGAAAAAAATGAATTGCTCTGATTTCAAAGTCCAAACAGAAAGGAATGAGATAAATAGTAAGACTACGCATGGTCATTCATTGTGGTATAACAATGATCTCTATGCCATTAGTCCATGTGTGTAACTCTGTAAATCTCGCTGTTTCAGAGGAGTTTGTGCATTCGTGAGAGTTATCAACAGAGTTACGTTTATATACAGTATGTTGCAAGGTGCGATTCGGCTAAACAACAACGGTTATCCGATGTTGTGCTGTTTTGTATCGTATGTCCAGGTATTTTCTGTTTTAATCAAATTGTGTCAACATGGGTGTTGAGGTGGAATTTCGGTAGCTCTTATGTTTGTATTTATGCCATTTTCTTCATGTATTGATTTATATTGATTGGTAATGGTGAATTTTGTTAATGTGAGATTAGAATAATAATAAAGAATTATATATATATATATATATATATGCGCATGAGATAATGGGTATCCAACAATGTAGATAACACAATTTATCTTGTGCAATGTCATTTGTGCTAAAAGTGTTCTTTAAAGGTTTGGAACGAGACCGTCTATTTGGAGTCACAATCACCCTGTGTAATAATTACAAATGGAAGTATATATATGAAAAAGAATAATGTGTAGTATATTTTACATTTTTATGAGGCTTACCTTTTTACTGCTTTATCGAACTTATTCGTTCACTATGTGAATTACATCTCACCTCCTTGTAGAAGCAATAACATGTTGACAATCGACCCAAGGACACCATTTCATCTGTGCCGACTATCATCACTAAGACCACGGCGGTAACTTTTTAAAAGGTTTTATGAGGGAAAACGTTTTCTTTTCCCTCTACGGAAGGTATTACCAGTTGCTGTCAGTATAATACTGCTTGTTGTTTTTTTGGTATATACATTAAAAAAAAAAAGTAAAGTCTCTACTCACAGCAATCACCCCCCCCCCCCCCCT
>OOFB01037378.1:0-10000 GCA_900323305.1 Trachyrincus murrayi
TACGCACAACACACAGTTACACAATTACTAAAGTGATTTGTTTACATTGTAGCCTATGCTTTTGGCTCAATTGTATTCACATAAACAATGCCTATTCTCATTTGATTCTTAAAGAAATAAACGAATAGCAGAAAAGGAGTCAATGTTGCATTTAAAAACAGTTTTTTATTCCAGTGCAGCAGATTCAATTACAACGAAATGTGGAATGTGTCGTAGGCCTACGTTTCAACACACATTCAGACCAGATGGCAACAATGATGTAATGATCGAACAATGTTGTTAAAAAAAATCGGTAACACACGAGCGACCCTAGCATTACACAGATAGGCTATACCTGCACAGTGACATTTTCATATTTCAATAAGCACTATAGTCTATCATAATCTAAATAGGCCCACTCAGTAATTCCAAAATATCATGAAAGGACGATCTGTAGGCTATAAGGTCTGACTGATTCTAGCCAGAGGGGCTTTGCAGATGAATGCATACTCATGCATATATTTGTTGTTTCATGTTTTTTTATAAGACTTCATTGAAATATTGAATTAAGAGAAAGTATTGATGGGATGCCTTCACAGACAGCCAGCCAGACAGACAGGCAGCAAGTAGCCAGATAGACAGATATTATTGACGCCTCACATTCATTTGTGGGGTGACATGGACGAGTCTGTTTTTTTCTCGGGACGCAAATGATATGAACTATCCACGAGGTGGCGCACTTTAACTACCAATACAAAACATTTGAAACTCGCCTCATTCTTGGTTCTTTCGTATTTGTGAGTTATAAATATATAGATTTTCTTATCATATGGCCGTTGAAGTGGTTCTAATATTAACTATAAACAATTACAAATTTATTGACGACTATTTGAACAATTTAGATATCTTGAATCAATATGAAAGCACGTCTAGAGAAATGGCTGAAAGGTCACTTAATCTTTTGGGAGGAGATATCATAATACACAAAACTGTATATCTAAAAGCACCCCCAGCCAGCTAAATAGCAATAATTTAACAAGAATCCACTGAATAACTGAATAACACTGAATAATAACCTATAGGCCTGGGCTAAAATATTAAATTCAATTCATTTCTTTTGAGCTTGCCCTCAACATGGACACTCAAAGGTGTGTCAAATCTTGTAGGAACATGAGTAATTGTTCTCATGAAACAATGAACATTTCAGAGTCCAACGCTGGGTTTCCTGGAGACGCTCCCTGTGATACGTATGCTCCCCTGCTTCAAAGGGACTCAAACCAGCCCCTAGAAACATCTTCCAGACAACAACAGCTCGGGAATGACGACCGAAAGACCCCTGGGATCAAAGTTTGCTTGTTAGTTCAAGAAATCCCAGTTCTGAGTGTTTGTACAGCGGGGGTGACTGTGAGGAAGGATATTTAATCTGATTTGACCTCCCAGTAGACATCACAGAGGAAATCTGTGATGTCTGTCCTTCCTGTGACGCAAGGGGAGAGGACATCAGACAGGCATCTTGGAGGTTGGTCAGAATGGCAAAACATTCAAATTGCAGAAACACAAACACAGAGACAGTCCGGCTCCAGTTTAATCCATAATCAATGAATAGTCAAATAATCAATCTAATGTCCCTCTTCAGATTAGTCACTGTATTATGCAATCATTCACACTGCCCCCTTGTGTCAGAGTGTGAGTGTGTGTGTGTGTGTGTGTGTGTGTGTGTGTGTGTGTGTGTGTCTTTGATAAGAGGACCACATTGCAACACCTCTTCACGAGTGCCCAGCTTGGACCGTGTGTGTGTGTGTGTGTGTGTGTGTCTGTTCAAGCATACATGTGATGTATGTCAGCGTGTGTGTGCACTCTCATTACTTCCATTCCCTCACACCCCATCATAATCAAACCATTCTCTCTGTCACAAGCCACAGTGCGTGGTGGAGTGTGCACTGCTCGGAAGGCGATAAAGAACAAGTCGGCCATAGTGTGTCATGGCCGGGGTGACCTTGAGTGGCATGTTCATTACTGCATCCTTGGGATGTAGTGCTTAAAAAAACCATAGACACACGCGCACACTGTCAGATAGTGAGTGTTTAACTCACTCTAATATGAAGAATAAAATGCATTCATTAGCTAATACTTTTGAATAATATATTGAAATCATATGTCTTTAATGAAATGGAAAAATGTAATATTTTTGTATAGGCCTAATATGTATTTTTTATTATTTTATTATTAAAGTAATTTAAGAAACCAAGTATTTGTGTTGTGTATGATTCGATTAACGTGAGGAAACAACAAACTATGTCCCCATAATCCCAGGAGTAAATACCCAACCAACACGTGCGCGGCAGTATACCGTAAGAGAATAACCGTTATCCTAACGGTTAGCCTACAGCCCGCAGAACAAATGTGTGCTCTTTTAGGAGCTATTGGGTCAGCTTATGAAGGAAAAGTGCACCGTCATTATTGCGAGGGTGAACCGGCAGAATCCTTTGTTTATTTCTATGGTCATTTAATTAAGGACCTCGATGGAGGAAACTGTTCGTCTCAGTTGACAGGAATTATGTATTTATTATTAACAACAGCGTGGGCTGCTAACGTTCGGGCCAAACATAAACATGTATTCTGATTTAACAGTTTCCGTTCTTCACTTCAAAGGTAAAAATGATAGGCGTCTGTGCGTGCGTGTGCGTGCGCGCGTGCACGTGTATGTGTGCGTGCGTGCGTGTGTGTGTGCGTGTGTGTGTGCGTGCGTGTGTGTGTGTGTGTGTGTGTGTTTGAGTCGCGTTTGTACTAAGACAGAGTTCACCCGCGGTTAGAGTAAACTGAGCTGCATTCGCGGATGTGAAACGGTGAAACGGTGCTTTAGACCACTTCTGTCAATTCCTCTCGCTTTACTTTTCACCAGAAAACGAACTGAAAACATTGTGACGCTCTTTGACGTCAAAGAGCGTGCACACACGCACGTCCGCAGCGTGGAGTGCAGTTGCGTGCGGTTCCAGTTTTGAATAACACCGCCTTGCGAAGGGGACTCAACATGTGAGTGGAAACTGTTGTGAGCCAAGTCAGCTGTCAGAAAAAACACCCGAGCGCGAATGACAGCGCGCACGTCGGCCATGGAAGACGCGAGAAGGAGTTTGAGATGTGGGTAGAAGGAGTTTGAGATGTGGGTAGAAGGAGTTGGAGATGTGGGTAGAAGGAGTTGGAGATGTGGGTAGAAGGAGTTGGAGATGTGGGTAGAAGGAGTTGGAGATGTGGGTAGAAGGAGTTGGAGATGTGGGTAGAAGGAGTTGGAGATGTAGAAGGAGTTGGAGATGTGGGTAGAAGGAGTTGGAGATGTGGGTAGAATGAGTTGGAGATGTAGAAGGAGTTGGAGATGTAGAAGGAGTTGGAGATGGAGATGTAGAAGGAGTTGGAGATGTGGGTAGAAACAGTACAGACTAATGTAACGCAAGGCATGAAAAATACAAGTGAAAAGAAAAACACGATATTATGAAACGAGGGCTCGACAGTCGACGAAAGTGCGTGATGTGATGAAGAACAGGAGTAAAAACTAGACGCGGGAGCAGCCTAACGACACAGAATAAACAACACAAGGGGTAAACAAAAGTGTTACAGTGTGGTATGAGTCAGAAGCTCACGAGAGTTCCTATAGTGTTTATCATACTTGTAATGTTTCGTCATCAGCATCTTGGAGCGCGTGCAGAATGACTCTCTACCTATTAACCCATTATGATTTCTCATTTAGGTCGTACACCATTTAAATACCCTTTCACAGTCTTCTCCTTTTCACAAAATATTGATTGATTATTAAATTTTTATTATTAAGGTATATTGTTTATTAATATAATTTATAATATATTTTCCCTATATCGATTAATAGTAGGCCTAGTAATCTGCTAGGCTACTATTACTACAAATCTAACATTTGTAGTAATAGTAAATAGTTGCCGTTTTAGGTTTGGTTAAGTTAAGGTATTGGGTTAAAAACTGGTAAGATTAGGTATAGATGAAGTTAAGTATTAGGTAACTTAATCGGTACGTGGGTAGATTAGATATATCATGGTTAGGTATTACGTTCAAGATGGATACGTTTAGTTATAGGTTCGAGATGGTTAAATTCAGGTATTTGGCTAAAGATGGTACGTTTAGGTTGGTTAGAGATGGTTAAGTTTAGGCGTTTAGGCTGAAGATGCAAGGTTAAGTATAACATTAAAGATGTTTTGTAATGGGTCGGTCCTTTGGTGTGGTTATACCAATCATCCTGGGGAAAACAATGTATCAAAAAACAACAATATACAATGGTGAGAGTTTGGTGTGAGGGCTTTCGTCTTGGGGGAAGCAAACACGTCATGGGAATAACCTATTCAGAAGCGTCCGTACAGTGGACCCATCGCTGGCTCCATCCTGCCCTCCCTCACTCAGCTGGGCCTCCTGACCCCTGAGGTCAAGCTTCAGTGAGTTTTTGCCGACACGGCAGCGTTGCTGTAATACCGTCTGACAGACTGTTTTCGTATTCCGCACTGTAACCCAGAGCAGGAGGGCAGCCATGTTCTGCTCATTGGACATAATGAACAGGCGAGGAGGGGGGTTGTGAAGGGTATAGTGTTTGAGATTATAATGACCTCTCATTCTTAGAAATGGGAGAAAACATGTAGGTTCCTGGAAACATGCTAGTTTGGAGAAAGATTTGTCATGGGATAATTCAAGATATTTTTCGAAGGCTGTAAAAGGCTTGGTTCTGAACTTCTGGTCATTTCATTGATATTTCTGATAGTCTTCTACTATATATTATGTATTATTTATTATAGCTACTATTATATTAAATCACATTTCCTATCTGGAATTAACACACTTATGCCACAGTCTGTCTACATACTATATTATTATATTCTCTTTATCCTTTTTTGAAGTATAACCATTTGAAACCTAAACAATCTTTGTTTTCTATTGTATGTTGCGTAAAAAGTATCATATTCTACTGTTTGCAAATCAGAAGAATTACAATAGATGTCAAACCCATTCTGCCTTACATTCAAGTTTGAATGTGAACGCCCAAGTGACGCTTTCAGTATGTGATGTATTTCCCTTTCCTGCTGGCCTGTGCGTGGAAAATGTCCTCAACACCATGGAAACAAACCAGTGTGTACATGCAATGAACGGTGACACGGTCGACATGAAATGGACACCAGTGGCCTAATGTATGGAATGCCTTCATTCCTGCATACCTATACATCTGAACGAACACGATTCCCCTGCGACTTTAACAGCGGTAATACCACTCAACACCAAATAGAAGGCTAAAATGGAGATGCCCTTTACTGAATCCCACATGACTACCGCCAGAGCCAGGACCACTGTACGGCAAACAAAAGGAGATGGACGTGGGAAACCAGTTGACCAGTTTAACTTCTGCATTAAACCTTCATGTTTCACCCTGCCTTTCTGTGTTTCTCAACACTTAATTGCGGAGGTTTTTAAAAATGTTTGGGGCTCCCTCCTTCTCACAGACCTATAACGTGCATGTTAATTCACCCCGGCCTCTTACCTGTTGCCTGGCCAACTGAGCTTCTCCCCGGGAACTGGGCAGCGGAAGAGGGCCAGCGTGGATGAAGCCAACTAGACCCTGCTGGATGCCCAGGAAGGGGGCTCAGAGGCAATGGTTGGCACTGCTGCCTCACAGCGAGAAGACCCTCGGTGCAAGAAGGGCCAGAAGGGAACATCTTTTGACGACCGAATGTTGGAAAAATGGTAAACCCTTGGAAATCATTTTTCTTCAGCCAAGTAAAGAGACCGTTGCACATTTCTACACCAGCTATTGAGGTTACTACGCTATTGTTCAGGTTCTAAGGTTGCTATGGTGCTGATTCAGTTTGGCACGCACCGATGGCACCTAGGTAGAACCAACCCAACACAGCTCAACATCTTGAGTGTCAGCCATTATCTTTTCCAATACAAGATCCAATAACAAAACCCCAAAGCGCTATGTCCTCTTTGGTATGCAATGCCACACATGTGCCTCTGAACTTCTCTTCATGTCTACCTCCAGAGTGCTCTGCTTCCCTTCCACACCAAACAGACGCAAGGCCCTAACTTTGAGTAAATCAATGGGACTCATCCACTGCGCATACAAATACAGAGCACAAATTTCTCCAAGGAGATGGAAAAAAGGCCCACAGAAAACTAACGAGTGATTCTGACTGGAAGCTCCATGATTAGGGTGACCAGATTTTAAAAGCCCCAAATTGGGACACTTTTTACCATGGAATTGCACTGTATTTCCTCTATTCATGGTTGTCGACAGGGGGGCAGGGCAGGGTGCTTGTGCTTAAGAAGCCGGGCCGCCTCCTGTTTCACTTCCTCCACCACCGTTTTGCATCGAAAAAACAGGGACAAAACAGGGACATTTGTTGAAAGCCAGGATATTTGAATGTTTTACAGATATTTGTCGGGACTCGGGACACCCAGCTTGAAACCGGGACTGTCCCGGACAAACCGAGACTGTCCCGGACAAACTGAGACTGTCCCGGATAAACCCGGGACGTCTGGTCACTCTATCCATGATGCATATTAGTCTAATACCTGGGCATTCAGTCCCTCCGTGAAGGCCCTGGCTTCCACACAAGGAGTGTGTTGTTGTGATGCATTGTGGGTAAGTGAATGAGCACCCTGGGGTATTAGAGGTGCCCAGTGCCAGGAGCTGAGGCAGGGCTGGGTCACTCTAGGTCTCTGGGCTCTCTCACATGTGTTAACAGGCATCACGTTGGCAGAGGCTGGCTCATTGTTCCCTGTAACAAAGAACCAAGACTGCCATGTGTTTACAAAGCCAACGAAACGTACATTTTGCTTTATTGACGTGCATTTCACGAAATAGGCTAGGTCACGGAGAAACAGCTGAGCTTGTATATGTGGAGTAGACACATGCACATGTCACCACTAAGTGTAAACATGCCCTAACACTGTCAACATCAACCCCATCAGCATTTACTAGCAAGTGATGCGATTAAGTTACGTAAGATAAATTCATAATGAATTACGATAATGAATGGGCGTGGTTGAAATGTATTCTTTAGAACGGTGATGTATATATGAACAAGCGAAAGCCGATTGATACAGTTCATCCAGTCATGGCTCAGCTGTAGGCTAACACAGAGTTTAGTTATGTGCTGCTGTTGACAAAAGTGCTTTATCAATGGCAGCTGCGACCATGCAACCTATTGGGCTATTGTGAAACAAAAATGCAGTGAATTGAGAAAATTCCAGTGCACACAGTTGGACAAGGATTGCCTTGTCCAACTGTGTGCACTGGAATTTTCTCAATTCCAGCTATCGTAAAAGCCAAACTGACGCATCCGCATATGGCACGACAATGACGCTGTTGCCTTGTGTTACATGTTATTCGGTCAATGCTAAACTAATAATGAAAGCTAATGTGTCCATGTTGGGTTAAAGATATATAAAGATGAAAATGAACTTGGCTGTGCATTGTTGAGGAATATTTGTTCCCTCTACAATCTGCCAAGCTTGTCCTTTCACAGGGACACAGAAGGCCTTTTGTTACAAGGTTTGAAAAGCTGTGGCTGGTCTCTATCTCCCCCTCCTGATTAACGTGATCAATGGTGTGCATCAGGTAGGATAGTAGCAACGTTTTGTATTTATGTCAACAGATGTACATGAAGCTTGTAGTTGCGTGTAGGTCTACGGCTAAGCCATACAAACACAAAGAAGCTAGTGAGATAGCCATCACATTGAATGAAAGGCAGGGGAAGGCATGCAGAGGTACCTGATCTTACATAACCATTGTTTCTGCTTTTGTATGCCAGCACCTATTGCACCTCTTGCACTGGAAGGAGGGATCCCTCTTCTGTGTTCCTTCTCAAGGGTTCCTGGGGTTTGACTTGAATCAACTTAAGTTGTAAACTACACAGAGTTCATACAGCATAGCAAACCAGCAGGGAATGACAGGAAATACATTGTGTGCATAACTGCCAACCAGGTTTAGAGAGACAGAGAGAGAGAGAGAGGGAGGGAGGGAGGGAGGGAGAGAGAGCGAGATGCTGTTCTTCATCCCTATTAATTGCTTTAAGACTATTATCTCAATTACACATGTGAAAATTTGACAAAAAATATATATATATCATGATATTTGTTCAATGTTAAAGTTAGCTTTAGCATTTGGCTTCTAATTCTTATCGCGGTTATGTAACACACACATTTACTAATAACTTGTTTGGTAGCAACAGTCAGATAAACAGGCAAAGTTGTTTTGATAAAAGCCCATTGTCTTCAGGCGTGACAAAGAACCTCTCTCTGGCACGTTAATGCTTTCCCGGTACGGCGATCGATGTAAGACAGCGGTAATGCGCTATCCCACTCCATTTATGCTGTATTAAGGTCCAAGGTGACTGGGAAAGGGGTTAAGCACTTAGCATTAGCCAGCCGTGGTTAATGTTAGAGGTCCCACTAGGGGTCAACTCACATGACACGCCTGCACAAAAGGATTTTTGTATTGTGTTTATCGTAAAGGTTGCATGCGTGTGTAAACATTGTCAGCTGAGACAGGGGTCAGGGGTCATTGGGCAAAGGGTGAAAAGTAGTCGCATTAAGCATTAATTACATTGTCAAAAGCCACTATGAATTACTGAGTGAATCTAAGGTATGCTGTATCTATTTAGTTTGTTGATTTTTTGTTACATTTTGTTTTTATTTAGTTGGTTGAAAACCCAAACTGTAATCATTTTGTGTTTCAGATCTTTCACAAGATTTCCCAAGGTAGACAGCGATCACCACAGATATCGGACCTAAATATGTTTTCATACAATGTAACAATGGATCATATTTTATACATGGTTTCTTGTTAAGCAGGTGATCTTGTCCCAAGCTACATCAAATGCAGTGAATACAAGTTTGTGATTGTTGTTTATTTTAAATTCCTATTTGACCGATTTGTTTTTCCTTTTCAGGCCACACAGAAAACCTAATCAGAATCTTTTTTTTTCAATGTGAAAAGGTAGGAGACTGTTAAAAAGCTTTAAAAGGCTTCTTTATATTCACAGAGATAAGCCAGGTGTGCTGCCTTGCAAAGGGCAATACAATGGAGTGTGTTGCGTGTCACACCCAGACCCGTTATAATCTTGTAGATACCTACTGACTGGTTGGGAAATACTCTGAATAAGTAAACCCCCCTTGGAACAATACCAGATTTGACCGGGAGTGACGGAATCCATGCTCATTCCTGTTGCGGTTCCGAAGAGGTTATTTCTCCACAGTACATCAACTCACCACACAACACACCGACAGCACCATAGTCATGGAGGACGTGATTGGCGTGAGCAGTTGAGGGCGCCTTGACTCCAAAGCGTTTCCAGTTTCCCGAGTGACGATGTCTAGATGAGTTCTGAGAGTGTCACGATTCTCCATTACGAAACAGACGCACACATGTTGGATCGTCCCAATGAAATAGCTGCTCTGGCAGTTTGTGTTCCTTGTTCCTTGCATAACATTACATGACAGCTCTATCGGATGACCAGATTTCCTGGCAGTGTGTGTAGTGAGAACTGAAGGCGATATCATGAAAGTGAAAGTCACTGTGTGAAATGAGTAATCGAAATGAAGTTGACCTTCACACCAGGGCTGGCCAGTAGCTAACATTTCACAGTCCCGATCAAAGTGGTTTGCAATCTTGGGTCACTGAACTCAATTCTACCAAAAGATGATGCTTCAGAGGTTTTGCATGATGCAAACCATTTGAAACTGAAATGGAAAGACTACAAGCAGTTATCTCTCCTATAGATGCTCTGGTGGACTGGGAATAGACACTTCAGACACGTCATCAGACTCAATGCATGGAGCGGATGCGCAGGAGGGTTGGCTATGTGGATTGAGGATGCATCTCAGGGGGCCTTGACCTTTCTGTCCTCGATTGAGAGTTAAAGTGTGAAAGGAATTACTGACAGCTGAGCGTACAACCCTGACCTGCCCAACACCTTGTCCCTGGTCGGAGCCAAGACAGAGCAGGCGGCGAGGC
>OOFB01037381.1:6099-26099 GCA_900323305.1 Trachyrincus murrayi
TTTCCCATTTTTTTTTCCCCCCCCCCCCCCCCCCCCCTCATGGTGATCTTGGGCACCACATGACGTCATAGCATGTGACAGGATCCATGAGCTTTCCATGGCGATCGTCAGATGGAGGGGCCAACAGTTGACTTGTTCATGGAGTTGAAAGTAGGTCATATATTGGGGTGATGGTAAAATGAAAATGGTCACTGCTCAGTAGTCTGATTTGTATCAGCCTCTATGCATCGATTTTGCTCACACAGGGACAGACTAACATCAGAGATTACAATCAGCTATTAGCAACAGAAAACTAAACCAAAGAACAACGTTGAAATATTTAGTTCATGACCATGATCAAATGAAATCCAAGTCCAATAATTATGAATGAATCCCGCTTGTATGCTAGAGGTTCATGGGCCGGCGATGGGATCTCCTGCATGACACAACTATTCCACTGGCAGCGCTGTACTCCAAACATGTGGCCAACCTCATGGGTCGTCATCAAACAAACAGAGAAACAAACAAGTATGCATTTATTAAATAATCCACCCATACTTCTTGCAGTGATTACGGTAACCATGATAAACATGTTCTGGATTGACATATGCCTACTTTAAATTTACTGCTTAGGCCTATATAGCGCTTTTCTAACCTATGGCCACTTATAGCGCTTTACAATTAGTGCCTGACACTCACCCGTTGATACACACATTCACACACCGACTGCGGTGTCAACCATGTAAGGCAACAGCCAGCTCGTCGGGAGCAGTTAGGGTTAAGTTGTCTTGCTCAGGGACACTTTGGAAATTACCTGCAAGGAGCCGGTGATCGCGCTGCTGCTCAGCAGCAGAGTGCCAGTGTTGTACCGTGTCGTGCACCCCTGTCGTGATATATGTCCCCTCGCGGGAGCGCGCTTACATCACTCGATTCGTTAAGTGAAGCAATTCGCCTTAGGGGAAAAACTATCTCACATCTTAATTCTTTGTGAAGGGAAGAGAAGAACGTCAGTTATTTAAAATTCTTTAGGAGAGTTTTAACGAGAATAAAAAATAACAAATATCACCCCCCCTCCATCCACCCTACATATCCACTGGAGGAGAAGTTGTCATTGTACCTGGTGGGGCTGAACACGTCCATCCCTAGTTGAGAGTGGTTGAGAAAGAGCCGGTTGAGAAGCCACTGAGGAAATGCTGGCCGTTTGGTTTATATTGGTTGGATCATGGCTTGAGTTTGTTTGGGTTTAGCTCTATATGGTGGTGTTTTATAGTGTCATATGATAGTGGTGGTGGCATGTCTGTGTTAGTTGTAGACACATTATGTCTGCCAAATGAATACAACACGAATGATAAAAGTGGAAGTAGGCCATCCTCCTACATCATTTGAATGCTTGGGTATTGCAATTGTGATTGAAGATGGTACATATAAACATGTATTTTATTAGCAGTTTGTGGAGTGTGTGTGGTTGGTGGCTGGTTTAAGCAGCCTCACCTGGTCTGAGTCAGACTGATTGGACTCTGGGGCTGGGTGAGGCTGCACACCTGTGGGGCATTGGCCAATCAAGGCCCACAGGTTAAACCAGCCACCAGCAAACACACTCACGAGGAGTGCTAGCATGTCAGCACTTACCACCTGCTCTGCCTGTTCAAACTATTGCAAACTCTGTGTCCTGCCATTGGAGAAGCCCTGAAAGCCATTGTAGATGGCATGGGGAAACTTGCCACAGTTATACTGACAATCCTGTTCCTCCAAATCTATGAATGAAATTGATTTAATACCAGCATGGTGCTACATGCTATAAGCTCACCTCTAGTGAGCGCAGGAACACAGAGTTCCAGGACTTTGGGGGGTAAAGGTCAATTATAGTGACTCCTATGATACAGCAGAAGACATCCCTCCTCTCCAGGAACTGCAGCAGGACACACACACACAAAAGCTCATCAGAGATGAGAACTATTATAAATAATATATTATTATTCCGTCGAACCATATATAAACATATCAATTAGTGAACTACCCTTCGTGTAGTTTGTGTGTATATTTGTGCAGACTTGTGGGCATGCACATGCGTGTGCGGTTTGAATAGGTTAGTTCAGGAGTTGAACGATTTGTTTTGCATCGGCGTGCAACACAGATCACAGTAGTTTCGGTTTGTGCATAATCTGAACAGTAAGTGAATTAGGGATGTTAGGGGGGGGGGGGAGGACGTGACGTAGCGTTACGCAGCTTCATGTAAACAGCAGCAGCTGCGCAGCCGTTGATAACCAGAAGCCATTCTAGCCAGCAGCGCTAACTTAGGAAAAAAAAGTGAGCTGTCTTCATACTTCTACCGTTCTTCACCGCCGCTAAGTTGACCAACTCACCGAGTTGTCCCATCTGCACCTGGTGTTCATTTTGCCATTAGTGGGGATAGTTGCCAATGTATGTAGATCAGGCGAGACAAGAGGGGTTGATACGAAAGCGGAAGGTTGATGTACTAGGGATCGGTCCGGCTGTGGCTTTCCAGTTAGCCGTGTTAGCTTGTGGTAGCTACCGCTCCTGTCATGACTGGAGTGTTTCGAGATATCGTTGCGTAACCAAGACGAGGCTAGCGATCTGAATCACCGGCGTCATTTTGCTAATGTCATTGCTGTGGAGGACACGCGGTGTCGTGTTGGGTTCGCCGGTCCGTGGGGTTATCTTTATTTCGGTGACAGGACTGCATCGGTAAGGCTGGAGGAGCCGACCCGTACCAGCCCAGTGTAGCCGTAACGAGCTGGGATGCTTTCGGTGCCGGACCACAGTTAATGTCATATCTGTCCTGGACGATCTGCGGTTATATCGTCTCATCTGACCCACCCCCTGTCTGTTACCTTCAGATATTTCTTGTCCATCAAGACTCGGCCTAAAATGTTGACCGAAAATAGGTAACGTAACCATCAAACACAAAGCATTGTGTGCTGCTTTTTTGCTTCAATGCCACACGAGACCGGTGGCATGGTTCGACATGGCCTAATCAATAGTCTGATCATTCGGTTGCGATATAGATGGTTGTTGTTTTTTCTCTCCGTTTTTCAACACAGGAAGCGTCGCCGCGGTTCTGACAGCGAGGAGGGCCAGCAGCTGAACCCCCACGCCAAGAGGTCAGGAGGGGGTCATGACCTGATAGTCTCTGACCCGGGGAGAGATGTCTGGGATTCAGAGGTGAGACCAGTAAATTGTTCGTGGCCCATCTTTGATTCAGTGGATCGATGTCGTCCATTAACCCTTATCTATTCTAATTGACCCCACCATGGGTCAAAATGGTACAGCCTAGCTTCACGCTTCTACTACTGTATCTCCTCATTGCTTTTTACTCTGTGCCTCATTATAGGTCTGACCTTTCTTCCAATGCTGCCTTTACTTCTAAATCCTCAAGTTATGTTTGGGTTCAGCTGCAGACGTGGTTGAAATTGCAGTATATACTTGGATTACAGTGAGGGACATCCATTTGCATGTCCAATATAAATGACGTTGCTTAAACTCAGATATCCATAAATAGAAACATGTATGAATATGACATTTATTAACACCATTTTGTTGGGAGTAAAATGTAAACGTGCACCACTAACATCCAAACTGGCACCCTGATCCGTTACAACTGTCACTCCCCTGTGTCATGTGTTTGCCTGCCTCTTTCTCGTCCTCAGCAGTCATCCAGCAGTGACGGCAGCGGTGGGATCAGTAGTCCAGAGAGGGGTACGTCAGCCAGCACCAGTCTATGCACACACGGCCAGAACAACTGCGTTTCCCAGAGTTCCCTCAGCCCCCAGCCTGAGGATTCTGCCAGCGCCTCACTGCAGGGTTTCCATGGCAACGGCAGCAGCATCGGTGGCGGTGGTGTCTCCTACCACCACATCAACAGCGTTCTGAGGGAGGCTCACTTTAGCAGTCTGCAGATCAGAGCTCTACCGGGCTCCACGTGACGGCGGTGACCTCCCGACCTCTGACCCCACTCCCCCCTACCTTACTGTCCCATCAGAACCTGTGTGTGTGTGTGTGTGTGTGTGTGTGTGTGTGTGTGTGTGTGTGTGTGTGTGTGTGTGTGTGTGTGTGTGTGTGTGTGTGTGTGTGTGTGTGTGTGTGTGTGTGTGTGTGTGTGTGTGTGTGTGTGTGTGTGTGTGTGTGTGTCAGGGGGACCATAAGCACACCTGCCTTTTCCGTAGCCCATCCACTGTAGTTGTGTGTGTGTGTGTGTGTGTGTGTGCGCGTGTGTGTGTACCTCAGGCACTTTAGGAAGAGGGCACCGTTCTCTTTTACGTGCAAGTGTGTTGACATACAAACATTTCATTGGTGCTAATTAACAAAAAGATGATGAGGTGTGTGATCAAAGTGTTTGCGATGCGACATTAAGTGAAGCACTTTATCCAGTCTCTCTGCTTGTTTACTCGAGGCGAGTCGTCCATGGTGTTTTCGTGTGCAGCGATGTTTACAAGGTCCATGCATCTGACTATCCCCTCAACACACTGATCGGTAACGGAAGGCCAACTTAAACACTCCAAATGAGCTTTGCTATTCGTAAGGAAACCCCCATTGAGTTCTGAACTCTTTGGTTGTATATGTACATGTACACACAAAGTGATTCAAAAGTAAGAACGCAGCCTTCGCGGGATGGTTTGACATTTGAAAGAAGCGTTAACTCTTGGGTGTGGTTAAGCCTGCAGCTCGAGTGTAACGAAGCAGATTTGTCGCCACTAAGACACCACCTCACGTAAGACCCTGGCTATTTATAGTCTCCTCTGAGCGAATTCCTGGAGGCTGTGGCTCGGCCAGGGAGGTGTACACGAGAGCGTGGTGCTCCAGACAAAACACAACGGACTCTTCAGTTCATTTTGGAAAGTTATGTTTTTTTTCCTGCACATGTGTATATGTAAAAAGAAATTAATTGAAAGCTTGTTTTACATACTGCTCCATGGCCTGTGTAGTATGACCAAGACACTGTGTTCATTAAGTTAAATAAATCAGGATTTATGTCTTATTTTTATGCTTTGTTCCTTTTTCCATAATCAAACACTCAATCACAGTGAATTCTAATGTTGAAAGCTTGACCCATTAAAGCCCAGTGTGTGGGTGGGTAGGATATAAAATCCTTTGTCTCTTATTTTGACGGTCTCGTGCTTATTGATAGCATATGCTTGTATGTGTGCAACTTTCAATGCATTTCATTTCTGGGGTTTTTGAAATCCATACTGCCACATTGCCTAGTCTACCTGTCCAGTTGTAAACATAAGATAAATACGCTAACCCACGTGAGTAGATGGCGTAAACTGAAAGATGTTTTATTGTTGTACTTCCATACCAGTCACACTTGTACAACAGCTTGGCTTCATCACTAGTGAAAATAGTGAATTCACTATTTGTACATCTTATTTCAAACGAATCTGGGATGCATTCTGCAGTGCATATGCAATTAACCCAAACAGTGTCTAAATAGGCAAGAGTTCACTCTTTAGTTGGCAATAAAATATAGCTTTTCATTCTTATTCTTGACACTCAAAGCTACAGTGTTATTATTTGAACTAAGCTGATCCTGGTCCAGATAAATATATTTTTGATCACACAGACTGGACACCATCTGGTTATAACATATTTCACACTGGTTTTCAAGCACAGACATGCACTCTGCGTCCCATTGGTAGACATGAATCAACATGATAGTATTATAAATAGCATAGAAATCAAAACTCTGACCAGTTATTATTTTCGTACCTACAAAAAAAACGGAAGACACTTTATACTGTTGAATTTTGGATAAAAAGTAATCTGTGCAAAATGTGAATGAAGAGTAACTCCCCTGCACAGAGGTGATATCTAGCTCCCTTTAAAGCAATCCTGAGGCAAAACCATGGTCACCTGTGTAACTCATAAATACTGCACTTCAAAGTTCAAACCCACAGCTCATTACACAGCAGGTGAGGCTCCACCGTGTTGCTGTTTGGATGACTTGCTAACGTTATTGGTGATGCACCAAGTAGTCCATTGTCTGAAGGAGAGTGTCTCCAACTGTGATGGACAGCATACACTCAAGCAATAACTCTTCAGAATAGTCTTGTTCATACCTATGAGTATGGGAAGCCCCGATTCCAGATTTGCGTAAATATGCAGTTCCTAAGTCCTCAAGTTAAATGTATTTAACGCGTATTTATAGAGTGCCAAAATCTGATGTGTCGATTTAAATTAACATTGTAGAGTTAGACCGTTAGTTTAAGGATAGGTTGACCCTGTGAATATAGCTTCTTCTCTGTGGGCCTTGAATTCATGAGCAGAAAATGAATTCGGTTATGGCTTTTAACATCAGATTTTTGCATTGGGAATATGCAAAACAATCTAGCATAGTGTCAGACCTTGTATCTGTTCATACCAGTATCTGTACATACCTAATAATGACATGATTGCCATAACTGCAAACTATCCAGTCTGTGACCGTCGTCAACAATTAAGGAAGGAAAAGGCAGATACTGTTTGGCTGCTTCCGGACGCGACATCGTTGGTTTTACTGAAATAGGAACCTGCAGAGTTTGGTAAAGCGTGAGTGTAGTTATCTGTGGTTGAATTCTCCCCAACATGGCTTTTACTGGATGCATCAGTCAGGTCTGTTTCGGGTGTTGTAGCGTTGTGACAGAAGGCGGAAGCCCCTCCCCTCGCCACCAGCTCCATGCCGCTGAACAGAGACAGTCTTCCCACGCACGGCTGCTCAGAATCCAAAAAGGATTCACCGCCACGGGGACGTTGGCTGCTTTCGCCAACCGACTTCACTTTGGCCTCGCTAGTCCTGGCAGCCTCTGCCCGGCTGTCAACCGACTCCTCCTTGGGACTCTGAGGAATCTTCCCATGGTCATGGACGGAGGAATTGCTCGGGTCGTGTTCTGGACCAGAGGGGAGCGGCTGGTCAGTGACATCTGTGGACATGAGAGGGGTCCCCTGGTAGCAGTGGAGGCTGGAGAGACCAGTGGAGAGGCTTGATGGGGGAGGTGGAGGAGTCGCTGTGTATGTAGAGTTAAAGGGCTGGTCATCTGAGGCCAAGTGGCTGCTGGCCGCTGCTTCCTGTCTGGGGACACGCCCAGTTCCACCCAGCATGGCTTCAAGCTGGCGCAATATCTGGCACAGAAAGCACACAGAAAAGGCTTAGAAAAGTCTGAAGGTGCTTGGAACAGTCTTGTCCTGTTTGTGTCCGTTTGTGTTAGCATGTGGACACAAACACGGCCTACCTTGGTGGCTTTGTTAGTCACCGGTCCCGGAGGGCCTTCACTCAGCTTGCTAAGCCTGCGATGCATAGCTCCAAAGATTTGCTCCAAAGAGAGCAGATCAGAGGTCAGGAGGCAGGCCACAGCACACAGTGCCCTCTGGAGGATGGGAGGAGCAACACAAATGTTAAGGCCGTACTGCAGGCAAGAGTACAACAAAAACAAAAATCACACACATAGAGCTTAGGTTCATGTTACCATTTGGACAGTGTGTGAGGGTTCCTGGAGTTGCCTCGAGAGCAGCTCCACCACGACCTCACAGTTTAGTGTTGAGCACCTGCACACAATAGAGACACATAACAAGGAAGTAAGACGTGAATTGTGCAACCAATGAAATCCAACCAATAAAATAGTATATCAAGTAAGGAATACACACAAAAAGAGGAGTCAGGCAGAACTAACATGCTAGAATTCGATTTTCTAATGCGCCTACTCTTTGATAAAGTGCTGGCTCTCCTCTGTGGTCAGGAAGACCCTGCAGCCTTCGGTCAGCCTGCTGATCAGCGCCATCTCCTGGCCACAGTCCCCTAACTGCATGGCCTCCACTCTGGAGGAACAAGTGTTGGGAAGTGAAGGCGAGAAGTGTTTTTGCTGCATAAAACAAACCATGAACCATAAACTAACCATGAGGAAAACACAACAACTCACCTGTCTGAAAGGTCACCACTGCTTTCTCTGCTGCCACCCGATTGGCTCCCAGTCCCCCCTGACTTGCTGCTCCTGCTCTTGGCTGCGATGCCCTGAGAGGAGTTGTGGGAGGAGCAGTTGCTGCTGTCCACTTCCTCCCAGCCGCCGCCCACCTGGCCTGGGCATCTCTGGGTGCCTACAATGGTCAAAAGAAAGAGGAAAGAAGCAGAGAATGACATGTCACTAAATTGTAATTTACCAGTAACGGGGCAGTCCTTGCTGATGTGTATCTATATAAAGTGTCTTGAAAAGCGCTAATACAAATAAAATGTATTATTATTATTACTAATACTACTTGTAGTGCCACCGTAGCTGACCTGTGGCTCTGGGTGGAGGCAGGCTGTAGGCACACGCCGGCACCGCCACCTCTATGGGCGTAGGGGGCGCCGCCACGGCACGGTAGTGGTTGTCATGGAGACGGATGCCCTGCTGCTCGCTTGGGGGGAGGACGGCACTCGCCACCACCTCTGCAGCCTTCTGGAGCTTATCCAGCAGGCTGCTGCTGGCCGCTGGGGGGAGGGCAAGAGAGATACCCATCCGTTGAAATTTCCACCCAAACCTCACACCTCAAACTTACTTTAGTTAGATTCAGACAACCCAGAGAGAAAGTAAGTAATACATTCAAACGTAGGAGCGTGGGCGAAGCTAAATCATGGCGTTTACATTATTATACTTCCTACACATTATATTGCTGACCTCTGACGTAAAGTATTTGCAAGACCTAGCAAAGCTAATGATCAAATGTGATTATCAAATGTGATTACTTTTGAAGACACAGAAAATTGGTTTCAAAAACAAAGGCAGAGGCTGCCATCCATGGACACTCACCAGTCCCCTGCTTCCCAGGGCTGTTTCCAAACCCCTGCATTCCTGTCCTGTGGGTCGCTTCGGATCCCATTCCTGCACACACATGGTTTGCATCTGAGGAAGCTTTGGTAGGAGACGGTCAAGAGGCAGGATTTGCTGCCCCAGGAGCATTTTTTCGACCAAGCCTTAGCCAAAACCCTGGCTCCTGTCTCCCTCTATACGGGCCAACACATGACCGAAAGCTAACCCACTCGTGCCCACTCATACAATTGTAAACACATTTTAAACAATTCACAAACCGAAATCAGATTAGGGTTAAATATATCACTCACCTGGCGTTTGAGCAGCTAGGCAGCTGAGTGAGGCTGTGCTTTTTTCCAAGATTGTATCTGTGAAAAGCAATCTGCCGACTTCCTGTGAAGAGACAGCATTTATTTTTGTATTTACAGGTGTGTGTGTGTGTGTGTGTGTATTTATATCAGTAATGTGCAACACGAGTGTGTGTTTAGGAAACAACAACAATCTATAGCCAACCTGCGCTGTATTCCTGACCTTCTGGAAGAGGGCAGTACCGTGGATAGGATCAGGTGGACCGCTGTAAACTAAGGACATACAGACGAATAAGAAACAACAGAGAATACTTAACACTCAGAAAGTAGTACCACTCTTTCCTTTCACTATCACTCATGATATTGCTGGTATTACTACACCTGCACTAGTAATACAATGCAGTAATGCAATGCACTAATAATACTACTATCTTACTATACATTAACCTACTATTTTACTATGTATGACCAATATTTATTCATTGTAATATTTTATATTTGAAGGAATTTCAAATAATTGGCGTCTATATACTGACTGGAACATAGTCTGGAGTGAGTTAGTATGTGGACAGCTCCTCTGACCTGATGCTTGCTGGATGAAGGTGGAGTTTCTTCGGAGTTCAGTGAGGAAGTGATTTGAGCCATGGGCACAGAGATGGACGAAGATCTTCAACACCTGACACAAACAGACACAGAAGCGATGGTTATTCAGAGCAGACACAAACACTTCACTGCTAAGAGATACATTTTGACATCTTAATTACTAAATTAGATGTAGTACATGTCACACATGATAATGTAATATTCAGCTTCATGTAGGGCTGGGCAATAATTCAATATTATAGTTTAGCATCTTTGAATGGTATTGGTATCGTTGTGAAATGAAGATATCAACGTATTGTGATCAACCGTTTTATAGTCTAAATTAATTACAAGAAGATATACCCTTAAAATGATGAAACTATGAGGTTTGAGAAAGGAAATCTAGTTTTAGATTTAGTCTGATACCATACTTTAAATGTCCATATACTTCAAGGTAATGATCCTCAGTTAGACTGTTTAGAATAGAATTTTGAATGCATCAGCATTTTGTGATATTTATCAATATATATTAATGATTATCGTGAATGTTTCCATATCGCCCAGCCCTAGCTTCATGTATTATAATTGCACTGTTAGTGCTATCACCTTAATTTTTACGTGACAGGACTCGACTTGCAGCCGGTCTAGAAGGTACTCCAACAAAAACTGACCACATCCTGCAGACTCATGGGAGATTTCTACAGTCATGTGTCGGTTAAGGAGACAACTAGTGACAGACAGCAGCAAATTAACCTCCGGTCATGTTATTGGACCACCGGAAAAAAAACATGCAACTTGTAGCTTGTAACAGTATCAGAAATGACATCATCAAAATAAAACGTTTTGTGATAAATAATCTAATCTCATTAAAGTAGTACATGCAATTATAGATTTAGTACGCATATGGTGAGGATATCCTTATTTGATCTGCCATCACAGCTAAATGTTGCGCGGTACCACCTTATTTTCTGGTGATAACAAAATAGGGATAAGACACTGTAGCGTTGTATGTTTCAAAGGTCTCAGATGGAAAAGCCAACTGATACAACAACAACAACAACAACAACAACAACAACAACAACAACATGTGATTTAAGTGTGTCATTAGAGGCCAGTTGTGTGTGTTACATACATAGACCGTAAACAATAGGTTACATGATGAAACTACAAGCAACTGGCAAAGGATACTTCCTATTTCCTGGAAGAGGTAGCCGGGGCAGGGGTTTTCATCATCTGCTGTGGCCTTCATCAGAGTTGGTATCTTTAAGTGGATGACATGATAGTGGTACACAATTAGAGTTAACAAAACAAAACATTTTCTAGGCACAAAAGTGTCAACACAGACATATCGGGTAGTGTGAAATGTTTAGCTAGACACACAGGGGGAACCAACACACTGTAAAAAAAACAACAACAAGCTGTCATGCCAAAGTTCCCAATAGTGTTGTATGCTAAGCTAGCTGCTAGCTGGGTTAGCTGGACACTGATGGGCACAACACAGCAAAGCAAAGCGTTTTGTCGTTTATATCAAACCATGCGATTAAAGTGAAGAGACAACAGTAAAGTAACATTGCACCTACTTTCGGAACAAATGCAACGCGTTCCATAAACGTTGCCATGATGTTGCAATCGAGACAGCAGCAGGCTACTCATCTTCCTCATCGCTCTGGGTTAAAGAGGCGGGCTCAAGGTTGACAGCTAGCCAATCACACAACAGTTACACCTGTACTTCTATTGGCTCGTCGCGTTCCCGTAATTTTGATCACGGTCGAATCAGTGTGAGGTGAATGGATCTCACCCCTTGATTGAAGCAAGAACTGGCGAATCGCATCGCTCTAGATGACGCGCTGCCCACGTGTCCTTGTACACAGGGTCAACAACATGGCGTTGCCCACTTACAAAATATTGTGTGTTCTACTCATGGATTAACGATACGAACTCTTCTAGGAAATAAAATGCAGGCGGAACAATGTTTATTCTGAATTTAACATGTTTGACTCAGTGTGTTATGTTCAACTCTAAAGCACCTTGTTGATCAGTCGACGAGTGTCAACCAAGTGCCAATTTGCTGGCTCTTACAGCTGGTGAACCGCTGCGATGTCTGGGCCAAATGTGTGGACCCGAAGCCGTGAAAAGTTCAGACGTTTCCCCGAGATATTTGCTCAATGTCCTGGAGAGGTAAGAACCTAGTCATAGGTTTGTCGATGAAGGTAATGCAGGACGCACACGTCCTGGCCTTTGTCGAAAGGCGACATGGTCCTTACTACATCACATTGTGTAATGTTTCCAAGTCATACCTTTCTTATTCAAGAGTATACAAGTGAAAGGGATTCCCAGATGTCCCACCTAATCAATAACTCACTTCCCCGTGTCGTCCAGGCGTCGGCCTATGGGAAATGTGTCGTGGCTACAACTACAACTACAAGTAAACAAGAACTGAAGAAGGATCTGTGTGTCAAGGAATTTGAGGCGCTCAAGGCATGCTTCTTAAATGCAGTGAGTACGATGCAAAGCCACATGCAATGTTTGTAACAATGTGATATTGGTCATGTAATACAAATACTGTTTTCTTTTTACAGGCCAGGAAAGCAGCGAAGTAACATGCTTTGGGGACATTTTGCACGCACTGGAACAGCTACCACAGAAATGGTGGTGCCTGGAAGTGACTATGTATAATGATCTAGAGATTGAAATAAAGATTCAATGTCGTTGATGATGATTGTTTCCCGTTAGTGTATAGAAAATCAGGAAATAAAGTGTGATGGGTATAATGTATGCCATCATGTAACAAACATTAAGTGTGAAACAAAAACATCAAAGTTGCCTTGAATTTTATTTACAGCGAATACAAAATGTTGAAAAATACAATGACTTCAGAAACATGTTAATAAAAATAGCATCTTAGCACTCACAAAGCAGAGAGCTCCCATCGCAGAATACATGAAAGATTTCCTTCCACTGTATTTCCAACAGTCCCGTATCAAAGAGTCAAAATTGGATTGATTGGACCACAAATGTAAGGCACTGAAGGAAACGTTTGAGAAATGTTCAAAGTTAGAATTTGGACTGCTATAATTTAACAATCAAGTTTACAAGCAACGGTGTTGCTTGTAAACTTGAGGCTTCGTTTTTGTTTATCTGGTCACAATTACAAATGTTAAATACATTTTAACACGTGACCGAACACAAAGAATGGCCTGTGCAGGAATAATAAAGATATTTCTAATGAACAAATGCTCCATTCTAAACATTTGAGAATTGCAGCATTTACATTACACGAAAGGTCACAAAACACAAAGGAACCGATATGACAAACAAAAAATCAACAGAAAAACCAATTCAACACAAGCCTACACAAAAAGAACAAACAATAAGTGACTCGTTGGATATTTACGCTCTTAGAAACCCAAGGGATTTCCTTTTCATAGATTTACATACACAGTATTTCCAAACGTTGACCCAAGTACAAAATAAGTTATTATTTACACAAAAATAGGAAGACTTTGGAACGATGACTAGCGCGATATACAATATCAAAGCAAAGAATGTAGCTCCAATATCTTTATAGCATATTGTAGAAGCTTTCTTAAATTGCAAATCAATATGCTCTCAGGCATTTTTGGTAGCCATATAGACGACTATCGCATGACTATACATGTATGACAGAAAGTATTCTGGTTTGTTGTAATCAACATTCTACCCTAAACATGGAAGGGAATGTGCAGCCACTTTTAACTTGCATCCATGTCATAATATATGTTTATCTATATGGTTCCTCTCTGTATGATAATCTGTACAGATTCCTGCTGGTCTATGAGTCTCTTTTCTAAGGCTTAAATAGCTATCTCCACAGAGACATAGCGTGGGGGTGGGGTGGATCAGAAACAAGAAGGTTATCATCTGCTGAGTCTCTGAAGGCAGTGATGACAGTGAGGAGACGAGGTATGGGGTGTCACCAAGGCCTCTTCCAGTACACGGAATGTGTTCAGCCTGTGTGTTATTTACACTGCCCACACTGAAATGCCATTCATATTTCTTTCTCGGCCTCGGCGGCCTGTTTGATCTGTCGGCTGTGCACCATTGCCCCGCCTAGTAACTGTCCCTCCAGGGCGGCGTGCAGGTCTAACCCCCCCAGCCCCAGCAGGGGCTCTAGCCCGGGCACCACCCTGGGCCCCATGGGGGACTCATTCAGAGGCCCCACAGCCCGACGTCTCCTCCTCAGGTCTGTGTCTTTCTCTTTCTGGAAGCGCTGAGTGACGATGGCCTCGTCTTCCCTCTCCTCCACTCTCACTTTGAGGTCTCGCCCTCCCTTCTTCAGCGGCTCGTCCATCTCCTTGTTCTCTTGCTCCTGCGCGGCCTTCGCCCGCCCCAGCTGGGCCTCTTCCATCGCACGCGCCTGTATTTCACTGTTCAATTTCTGAAACTCATGCTGCAGTCTCTCCTCCTCCCGTCGTGCCTGCTCTATTCTCTCCAGCTCTGTTCTCTCCTTCTCTTGTCTCTCCTTCTGCTCTCTCTCGGCCAGCTCTCTGGCGGCTTTCTCCTTCTCCACCCTTTCGAGCTCCTCTCTAGCCAGCTGCTCCCTCTTCTCCCTCTCCAAGCGCTCCTTCTCCACCAGCGCCTGCACCTGCTTCTCTATCCTCTCCTTCTCTAATCTCTCCTTCTCTAATCTCTCCATGTTCTCCTTCTCTCGCTCATTGTGCACCTCGTCCTCGGGCAGGGCGACCCCCGCTGCCGCCGCCGGGGCGTCATCTTGTCTCCTCTGTCCCAGTGGCACTCCCCGGGCGCCCAGCTCCCGCTCCTCATGGGCGGCCGGCGCTACGACCACCGCCCCCCCGGCCACGATGGCCTCCTCACCGGCCTTGTGAACCCCAGGAACCACGGCCGCTTTCACGGGCGGCTGGAGCTCAGCGTTCTTATCCCCAGCCTTGGCTTGGTTCTGGGGCACAACGTGAAGCTCAGACCCTGCTGCTGCCTGTGGTGCTGCAGCTGCTGCAGCAGCAGCAGCTCCAGTGTCCCCTGGCTGTTTGAGGTCCAATGCCAGAGCTGGGTCCTTAGGCTTTGCTGCCGCCGCCTCCAAGGCCCCCTGGGCGTTTTCCTGCATGCTTTTGTCTGCTTCTCCACCTAACAGGAAAAATTATTTCACACTTGTATGATAGAATTCAACACACAAGCAACCCTGCACTCACTCTCTCGGCTTCTTGTCATTTATTTGACATTGTATACGTGTGTGTGTGTGTGTGTGTGCTCACCTGCAGGCAGTATCTGATGGATCTCCTTGTGTTGCTCCTCTATGACGGCCAGCAGCTTGGCTTGCTGGTCAAGCAGCCGTTTCTGGTTCTCCTGCTGCACCTTGATGAACTGCAGCAGCACGGCATGGTCGTTCTGGCCCTCTGCATGGTGAAAAGGACAGCCAGAGAGAGATGAATACATTAAAGTAGCTCAAAAAGGACCTGACCTGTTTAAAATGTTACACGAGATGTTACCCATGCTACTCTAGGAAGATCTAGCCGTTTGGTTCCATGTTAATGCAGCGAGGCCAGCCTCATTAATTAATTAATTAATTAATTAATGTAATTAAAATGGTTAATTACATGTGCTTTGTCTGAGTACACACACACACACACACACACACACACACACACAAAAGTAGTTATGCTACAAAACTCCTAGTCAGGTCAGACAAGGACAGACGTTGGTGGTTGTTGACACAAACTACACAGGACTATGTTAGCGCTAACGACAAAAGGCGTGGGTCAAGAGGGTCAAGGTCAAAAAGGTTTGGAACCACTTTCTAGATCCTGTGTGTGTGTGTGTGTGTGTGTGTGTGAAGCACATATTTGCAAAAAGAAACTAAATGTGACACGAAAGACAGACAGACAAAGCGGCAGGGAGGGGTCAAAGTTCATACCTGCGACCAGCTTTTTTATCACTGTGAGGAAGCCCAGCAGAGAGAAAGAGAGAGAGAAGAGAGACACAGGGAGAGAAAGAAAGAGCAATGGTGGAAGAAAGCAGATTTATAAATAAGAAAGAGAGAGTGAAACTATAGGGCAACAAAAACATTTACAAAACATCTGTTCCCACCACTTATTGATATTTGAACAGTCATAAAAAAGGAAAGGATTTGATGAATTCAGCCAGAGCAGCAGAGAACGCAGTATTTGATCATACAAAAACTTGAGAAAGGTCAGGTGAGGAAAGAGAGAGACAGAGATCAATACAAAAATAATAAAATAGAAAGCATCCGGAAACCTTACAAAGCCTTATGAAAAGCTGCAGAAAATGGAATAGATAATCCAACATTTGATGTGGTATTTAGGTGACTTCTACTGATGAGGATAGGACGACTAGACTTGAATTAAGATTAAGACTGTTATTACGTGTACTACGAGTAAATAGTTATAGATATGGGGTTTTACACTGCTATTCCAGTCATTTGCAGCTCATCAATGGATGCTCCATAACTAACCACCAACACATGACCCTCTCTTACCATCCATCTTGTCCTCTCCTCCTCCGTTGCTGTCGGCAGCTGGCGGAGCGTCCGCGGCTGGCTGATGCTCTGCTCCTTCCGCGGGTGGAGCTGAAGGACCAGATAAGATACCAAAGCAGGTCAAACCTCCAAGAGTACAAATAATAACACAGCTATACATGCACAAGACTTTTGGTAACGGTGTGGTTATGGGTGGGGTGTATACAGTTCTAGACATAAATAATAATAATAATAGGTATGCACAAATTCAATGTGATCGTCTGATCAAATGGGGTATCGCGATCGAAGTATCTTCACAATACAAAAATGGGATTCCAACATCACAGATCGTCCCGAAGATATTTAAAGTAAAAAAAAAGTTTAAAGTCTATGTGTAAGACACCTTAGTTTCCATTTTCCCCAAGCAGTCTGAATCTATACTGTTCAGTAAGATCGACAGATTGGTAGACCTTATCAGCCACATATTATACACCTACAGTAGTACTGGGCATTATTAGCAGAGAAATAAGTAGTGTTAGTGTTTTCCTAATAAATACTCACGTTTTGCTACGGCGTCGGGAGCTTTCACCGCCTCGTCAGGCACCTTCCCAGCCGGGGGTCCCTTCACGGGAGCCAGGTTGTCCACTTCTTTCAGCGACGGAAGCGCCGCCTCCTTCCCCGCCTCCTTCCCCGCCTCCTGCACCTCATTGGACACGACCTCAGCCCTGCCCATGTCCTCCACCTCCTTCTTCACCACGGCGACCGCGGGGTTCTGTTTCTCCTCAGCCAGCTTCTCCCCTCCCCTGCCTTGCTCCTTATTCGCCGCCTCTGCCGCAGCAGCAGCAGCAGCAGCAGCAGCTCGGGCTTGCCGCCCCTCCTCCTGGGACTTCTCGCCTCCTTCTCCTCCCGCAGCAGCAGCAGCAGGAGGAGGAGCGACCGGCGGCTTGTGGTCCTCCTCCAGCTCGGCGTTATTCTTCCTGCTGTCCACCTGTACCTCATCGTGGGGGATGGGCGGCTCGTGACGGTGGGCTTCGCTCTCTGGCACCGCCACACCTGGGGGGGGGGGGGGGGGAGGGAGGAATACAATTCCTCAAAGCAACACTGAAAAAATACGTACAAAAAAGGTACTGGGTTCGATCTCCATGTTCATAGTCTACCTGTAGGCATCCTTGCGCAAGATGCCGTAGCCCCCTACCTGCTCCTGAATTAAATCTCCATTTACTCTAAGTTGGTTTGGGTAAAAGCGTCTGCTAAATAGTAAAGACAAGAGAACTATATTCTCTATATCTACCCTTACTATATTTTTGGTACATAATGGAGGCAGACACACACACACGAAATGACATCTCTCACACACGCACATGCACACGCACACACACACACAAAATGACATCTCACACACACACACACACAAAATGACATCTCACACACACACACACACGCGCGCGCAAAATGACATCACACCGCCGCGAGATTGGAACCCGCAACACTCTGCACTTCTGAGGATTCTCTGCGGTCACCCGTACCCCTGCTAATAAGGTCTTAACTTCCAATCTCATGGGTCATTAAAAGAGCCATAAAGAGCTTTTAATTTAGCCTAACCATGTGTGCAGAGACAGCCCACAGGAAGCCACAGAAACAGAGGATTTTAATGGCTCTGGGGGAAAATCAAGCTGAAAACGTTAATTCTATTATAGGCCATTAAAATTCGAGCCGAGGTGTCAACTGCTAATAAAGGCAAGGATATCCTGTAATATTCACAGTTAACTATTATTTGAAGTTGCATTTTATAAAAGCAGACATGGGTAAAACGGCCGTGAAGGATCCATTACTTTAATCATAAGCTGTGCATGCTTTTCATAAGTACAAAAATAAATAAAATCAAAACGTACCAGTCAATAATAACTGAATAAATCTCAATGAGAATAAAAAAAAGCGTGGTTTCTGGTAGCCCTAGCACCAGAGACAGTAGCCCTGGCTGTGGTCCTGCTTGTGACGTACCTGCTTCGGGCCGGTCCAGCTGCACCTCCTCCTCCTTCTTCTTCCGCTCGGGAAGCTCCACGGGTCCTTTGATCTGGGGCGGCTCAGCTCCCTCCCGCTCCACCGCCTGGACCTCTCCCCTCGCGCCAGCTCTGGGCTGATCCAGCTCCACGGGATTCTTCACTAGGATGCCGTCTCCTGAAAGAGAGGCGAACAACAGTGCTTATAGTCCTCTAACTTCTGAAGGCTTTGTGGTCGTCAAGGCCAACTGTTCTGTGTTATTGAGCGTTATTAGGACAGAAACAGGTTAGCTACCTTATTCCGTCATCATTGACAAGGAAGGATTATAATAGCAGGCCGTCTACTTTAACACTGTAGCGTTACAGAATTGGTTGGATTAAGTTTCAGAACTTTTTTTTCATAACTTCAATTGGTTCAATTTTGCCTGGGGGTATTTTGAGTCTCCACTAGGTGGCAGCAAACACTTTACACTCGACGTGTGACATAAAATAAACGGTAAATAAAAGAAAAGGAGGCCAACAGCCGTGATAAGAGGAAAGGGCCAGGGACAAAAATAGAGAGAGATAGAGAGAAAGGCCTGGGAAACGGGTGTGTGTCAGTGCGGGGGCGTGTATAGTGGCGGTTGTGCCACCAAAACAACAGGATGCAGGTGTTGAGGATTGCCACATGTCAGCCACAATATAAAGATGGAGGGGAAGAATGAAGCAAACGTAAACTGAGGAAAAAACGGAAGTAAAAAAAACAAGGGGGGTTAAAATTAAGGTAGAGAATATACAAGCACAATATACAAATACGAAACAAGGGGGAAGCCTAAACAGTGTGAGGTGATTGGAGGGGGGAGTGACTAGGTGGGACACAGACACACGCACATGCACACACACACAGACACACACTCTCTTCACTCATTCATTCATTCATTCACTCTCTCCAAAGCCCTCCACAGACCCCCCCCTGAGCTCCTTCTACAATCCGTCCTTCAGTTGGAGGAGCTATAGCTGGCATTACATGGAGGATATGAAGGAGGTGGAGGAGGAGGGGTGGGGTGCACATATTGAAGGCTTCAAGTGAATGGGGGATGAGGTGGAGACAATAGTGTGTGTGTGTGTGTGTGTGTGTGTGTGTGTGTGTGTGTGTGTGTGTGTGGGGTTATGAGACGGAGGAGGGAGGAGAAGATGAGATGAAGTCGCTGGTGTCTGAAGGGCATCACTCTCGCTCCATCAACGTCAGCCGCCTCCGCCCTCAGAGATACCGTCGAGAGGTTATCTGCCTGTCTGTCTCTCTGCCTCACACGACTGCCTGTCTGTCTGTCTGTCTGTCTTTTCTTCTCAATAAAATCCAGACACCCTTTGTCTGGAGTTTTTTTCCTTCCCTTTTGTTTTACTCTACCCCCCCCCCCCCCCCCGTACAAGCGCTCCTTATCTCTCGGCCTGTTAAAGCCGCTCATTTCTCAGGAGATACGAGCAGCAGTAAAGATGTCCGACTCGTCACCGCCGGTGACTTTGCCGCGAAGTCATTCTGACCGGCGGCGTTCCCGTTACGGGCCACTCGGGGGGCGGACACACACACACACAAGTCCCGTCCACGGTTGCGAACCAATCACGAGACTCCGCTGATGACGTATTTGAATCCGCGACTGTTTTAGGCGCCAATGCTTCAATCAATCAATACAACTTATTTTGTTTGCAAACAAGCTCCTTTTTCCATACTGTCGAGCTTGGGCAGGTCCGGTAGCAGCGGCATGCCCTTGTCTGCGGCCGGAGCGGGCGGGCGTTGGACCTTGGGGGCGGGGCTACTGCTGGAGATTGACAAGGTGGTGAAGGTGCTGATGATGAGGATGCCCAGACCGACCCACAACACCAGCTGTAGGGTTAGGAGAGGGGGAGA
>OOFB01037386.1:10888-27094 GCA_900323305.1 Trachyrincus murrayi
CCCGGGAAAAAAAAACCCCCCCCCCCCCCCCCCCCGTCGGCCCCCGTCAGCCGGCCAATGTCGCGGAGGAAAGCGGCCAACGGGGTATAAAGGGATGTGCAGCGTGACTAGTTCATTCCATGTAATAATTAACAGCTCTGGGAAATGTCCGGCCCCCGGCTTCTTAGCTTCCTGACAATGTGGCCCCCTGAACAATATAGTTGAATAGCCCTGTTCTAATGTGTACGTAAAGAGCCAAACATAGAGAGGAGAACTCAAGTATTATAACACTAGTCATGTCATGATTCATATCCTAAAGATAAAAATAGTATAGTGCTTTTTCTTGTGAAAAGATACCACATTCTTACTCATGAGGGATTGAGGGAGTGTCTGAACGGGTCCATCATCAGTGGTTCCGTAGACTAACCTGGTATGATTACCTACGAGGGCGTCTTGTGAGATGATACCCGTTAGAAAATCGACAGAAATCTATAGAATATGCAGCAAACAAACCAACCCAGCTAAACACACTCTAAAGTGAAATGTTTTACTCCGCAGCTGAGGTCTGTCGCTACAACTTACAACTTACTCCTATTGTCCCTCTCAGTCTGATGTTATTAGCATTGAAGACCTCAGGTGCACCAATTTCATCAAGTTAATTAGTCTGAACTGCTTCCCATCAAAGCTCAACGATCCAAGACTTCTTTTTCATTCTCCTTCCTGTGTGTTCGCCAGAGACGCTAAGTGTGGTAAGATCCAGTGTGTGAGCTCAGCCGCGAAGCCCATCGAGACCAATGCCGTTTCCATAGACACCACGGTGACCCTGGGCAACAGGAACTTCCTGTGCAAGGGCACCCACGTCTACCAGCCCGGTCAGGAGGGCGAGGAGCAGGGGGACACCCTGGACCCAGGCCTGGTCATGACCGGCACCAAGTGTGGGGTGGACTCGGTGAGACCCCCCCCCCCAAGCTGGGGTCTGATTCTCATTTTGATTTAACTTTTGTTAATAAATGTTTTTCCACTTTTTAATTCTCCACTTTAATAGTAATTTACTACTCCGTGTCTTCATTCGGTCTGCCCAGCTCTGCTTTGAGGGAGAGTGCCGCAACGCTTCCTTCCTGCGGGCGGGGGAGTGCAGTGCCAAGTGCCACGGCCACGGGGTACGTACCCGCCGGGGGGGGGGGGGGGGAGGAAGAGAGGGAGGAGGAGGTGCTGGAAACAGGAGGTGCTGCTTGGAGAAAAAGCTGGGTTGTCAGACTGCCAAGAAAGGCAGAAAAACAAACCTGGCAGCCAAGAGTTGCTATGCTACGACCCGCTATGGACAGCTTCTGCACTGAAGAGTGAACAAATCCTGGCAGGGTGTATCAGTAGAGACACTATCTGTCACTCTACGATACATAAACACATTCAATTCTGCAATCACTGTCTACAATGTGGAAACAACCGCAAATGTTTTGTTCCTTCTTCCTCTTCTTTTTCTCCGCAGCTGTGTAACAACTACCACCACTGCCACTGTGAGCCAGGCTGGGCCCCGCCGCTCTGTGACCAGGGAGGGGCGGGGGGAAGCGTGAACAGCGGACCAGTCATCAGCCGCGGTGAGACGCCTTGTCATCCGTCCGTCACCTTGTTAACCAATCATTCGCTGAGGATCCGATTGTTCGCCGCTACGGGCCTTGAAGTGGTCCCAAATCAGATTCAGAATCACATTTCTTTCTCTTGTGAACAGCACACATCGCATGTACACAGCGTACAAATAAAATTATAATAATCTAAATATATGTCCTTCTATGGTCTGTAAAGTGTATGTACTTACTTTACTTCACCTTACTGAAGCTACAATGTGCTGCCACCATATCAGCCCATGTTGGTTGTAAAACTAGCTTTGTCTTTGTGCTTTTTCCCAGCAGGCAGTCTCCTTCCACTCCTGCTGATTCTCCCCGGGGTGCTCTGTCTGGCACTGGCCGCCCTCGCACTCTGGTGCTGCTACAGGCATAAGCTCCGCCCCCTGAAATCCCCTGCCACCGCCCTAATGCCACAGTAAGTCCACTCTACGCCACCTCCGTCCATCCATCTTATTCCCAGCTCAGGGTCAGAGGTCAAACAGCCGCCCATACTCCAGGGTTATTTATACTTTAGCTCACAGGGGAGAGATTGTGGGAGATGTTTGGCTGAGTTCCAGGCCATCACTGCTGCCTTGCTGAAGTGTGTGTGTGTGTCTGTGTGTGTGTGTGTGTGTGTGTGTGTGTGTGTGTGTGTGCGTGTGCGCATGTGTGTGTGTGTGTGTTTAGTGGTCCCGGACCAGTTGAGGCCAAGGGTCTGCCCATCACCGGCCCAGCCCACGGTCACACCAACCCCACCTTCCTGCTTAAGAGACAGGAGTCTCTTCACCAGGTACGGGAGGAGGCGGAGCTCATGTCTATTTCATAAGCCAATGCATCTTTGTTTAATGTATATTCAAACTTTTACTATCGCTATTTTCTTTACTATTTAGCCATTTGGCAGATGCATTTTATCCAAAGCGTCTCAGTGAACTCAGATGCCACTGAGGAGCAGGTAGGGGTTGAGACTAGTGTTGGAGCAGGTGGAGCAGGTGGGGGTTAGGCATTTCCTGTCTGGGAGTACTAAAGTACATCTTATCGTGAACGTTGGGGATCGAAAACAGTTCCTTTTCACTTGGTGCAGAACACCCTTGCCTCTACACAATCTTGCCCCATCTCCATTTAGAAAGCGTTATTGTGTTGTAAATAACATGTTGTGCCCCTCCCCAGTCCACCCCGCGGCCCAGCCCGTCCTGTGCGTCCCGCTCCAGATATTCTATCGTGAGGCCTACGGTGAAGCCTCCTCCCATACCGGCCTACGACACACAGCCCGGCCAAGGACCCCCGCCGGCCCCGGGTCCGGCTCAGGGACATCACACCTCAGGGCCCACTCCGCCCCGGTCCCGCCCCAACCCTCCTCCACCTCCTCCACCTCCTCCACTTGTCCACACAGGCCAGCAGAGGAAGGTGCACACGCAGCCTCCTGCTCCACCGCCGTCTGCACTGCCGCTGCCACCCGAGATCCGGGGTTCTGATCCGGGCCCACCCACCCCACCCACCCCCCGACCGGAGCCTCCCAACAGACCCCCCCCACCCTGCCCTGTGAGCAGGACCTCTCCGGTAAGATCTGGGCTGTGAACCAATAAAAAACCCAGAGACCCATCTTTTTAGCCCATACCATTGGTGTTTCTGATTGGTGCAAACAATAGCATTAGCAATTGCAATTGTCCCTGAGAGTTGGTTTAGTGTTTGGTTGCTCTCTGTTCAAATACCCAATGTACAGTGCACCATGCTAAGGATTTGCTTTAGGTTTTATGAACCTGTGGAAAAGACGATAAAATTTTGTTTTATTTGTGGGCATTGATTTAACTGCAAACATGAGCTTTTTGGTAAGAAAATAAAAATGTCATGAAAAAAAACTTTTAATTTGTTCTGCAACTACAAAACACTGAACCCCGAAAATATATTTTCCACAGGTTAAAAAAACGTATGTAACTGATTTGAGTTTGCATGTATGGCTGGTTTGCTTTGTGACAGGGGCAGCAACAGAACCAGTCTCTCATGGTGACCACTGATGCGATCCAGAGAGGAAAAGCTGCGTTGGCGCCATCTGCTGGACAGAAAACGTCAAACAGGTAAAAAACGTTTTTCTTATCTGTTTGAAAAAACATTAAAAACGTAAAAAATATCTAAATAAAAAAAACATAGTAACTGCACAGAACGTTTATGTAGTGTTTAGTTTTACCACTGTGGCTACTTTTCTTTGTATCTGACATTACCTTTACTTTCATGTTTTGAATTTCTTCCAGGACCTAAAGCCGGATCTCAGGGATGATGTTGTGGTGCACCACTCAAAGCCCTTAACTGGACAGCCTGTCTCTATCTCTATTTCACCACTGGCTTATCGTGGCAATCTGTCGGTCATTGTGGCAATACAAGAGGTTAGTAATTGAAGGTCATAGGATTAATTTAGTCTGTATAGTTAGGAGGAACAGCGGTTATTCTATACCTAAGACCTAACGTTATCTCAACTTGCTCAATGCACATTATCTTATCGTAACTTGGACCAACCAAAGGAATTTAAGACATACTGGATGTGCGAAGCTGTGCACCAATGAAACCTGATTATATATTTTTTTCTGAACGCCAAGATGCTAGGTTATCGAAATGAGCAAAACCTCTAGTGGAATGGCTTTCTTTGGTTTATAACCTGTATATAAAAGAGCAAAATCTGAAGAAAAAAAACGTAAAAATCAGAAAAAGATTTCCACTTCAAAGGGAAGGCACGTTGCACTGTAAGATGTGGTGAACCGTTTCTATCATGAATGTGAAAAGTGGTACTTGTGGTACTTGACGTGTGTTATGCTTTGAGAATGTTGTGTTATGTGTTGTGCCCCGCTCTCACTGGGGCACAACATCACTTGTGTCTTTGCTTTCATTGGAGCCAATCTGCTGAATGCCTTGCAGGCCTAGGATGTAGGCTTCATCAGTGTTTTATATACATATATATATATATATATATATATATATATATAGCCATAGACATCTCTTGACTTCTGTCCTGATTTTGTATTTTGTTTTGATATATTTTGATACGATCGTTGGAATTTGTCCGTACTGGGAACGCTGGCCCTGTTGTATTTATTCCACTCCCCTGTATGTTTACAGTGTAGCCTGTATACAAACCATGCTGTTTCTACAAGAGAATGAGATGTGCAAGCTTTGATGGGATGTCTTATATTAAGAACACATGGCTATCATGTGGGGCTTGTGCTTCGTACGTGTTGACAAATAAGACGCGATGAGCTGGATTCATGGGAATCACCGGATGCCATGCATGCATGCTTGCGTGTACATGTATATGCTTATGCTAATAATGAGGGACCCATTTGTTTGTATATGTAGCGCTAACTATATACACACACGTATATTTCAAGGGGTATGTATCCCGTAATTGGTGTGCACTTTTAGAGACTTCTGCTGAAACCCTAAAATCCAGGTCCGGTTATTAGGTTGTGACGAGGACGATCAGTCAGGCCTTTGTCCTTGTTGTTGACCTATTTCACCGTCTCATGTTTTATTAGTGTCGTTTAGCCATGGGTTTACACACCAAGGGTAATAATGGAAGACAAATACACATATCGTGTGTTGGATTTACAGTACCGGATGTGTGCGATATTGCTGATACTGAAATGAGTAATGTTAAAAGGTAATGTTTTTCTATTTAAGGAAAACGGTCAGAATGACCATAGACTATCCAAAATGTGGTTAATATTTAGTTCATATTAAGTTACTGAATGTGTTTTCTTTACCTGATCATCACACCTATGCAAACAGAGGCAGTACAAAGCACCGTGCCTTCAACTGGATTTCAAATAAACCTATACAAATGAAGCTTGTGTATGTTGGCGTATTTTACCATTATTACCGACCGCTATGGACATTTTGACATTCAATATATAAACTAGATCCCAAAAGCAATTACTCAGTAGGTCTCTACTATCTGCAGGCCACAAATACTATAATATATCTAATATGCCAGAACACCACACACACAAAAAAAGAATGCCAAAAAGCGAAGTAACCAAACTCGGCCTATAGATGGCGTTGTAGCACATCCTCTTTGGACAACAGTTTACTCTTTCGGTAGACCGCGGCGCTCTGTGTTGATTCAAAAAGTTAATTTCTCCTTTTTTTGCAGATCATGTTTTGGTAAGATTTGTGGAAAAACCTTTACGTTGATACCTTTTTATAAAAACCGTTTGACTATTCAGTGTACCCCTGTCTTAGTGTGTCCGGAAATGGCACACACATTTAAATGTTTCACCAACGGCGGTCCAGTGTGCGGTCTGGTAACTATCGACTGTTTCATACTGGACACCAACAGAACCGGGTGGGTAGCGAAGCGTCTCCCACCTTCATCTTGCTTTCAAGTTGTCCCCCCAGAGAGTTCTGTAAAACACAGCTAAAGGTGGCTGTTCTTCACATCTCTGTATCCTTCACAGAGATGAAAGACTCTGAAGTATTCTAATCAAAAGCCCCCCTTAAATACCAACCCCAGACCCCCCATGAACCTAACCCTTCTTGCGCTTTGACACACACACACACTCGCAAAAACACAAATTGATTTTTTTGGCTAACACACACGTAGCCCCTCCAACAGCCCATACTGTTCGTCGGGGGCCCAGCGAGGGTCTCCATCCATAACTCGACCAGAGGATGGGAGGGGAACGAGCGCCGCAGCGGGAGACGGGGCCAGTGGCCAAGGGGAACGCATTTCACGTAAAGGCTCCCTAATTGCAGCCAACCCCCTCCCTCCCTCTCCCCCTCCTGCTGAGGATAATTAGCTAGTCATGGCTGGCATGTCACTTCCTGTGGAGTGTGTCATTCATTAGAGGGGATGATTGGCTGAGGCATTAAAACACGAGGGGTTACCACCCGTTCCTTCCTGAACGCGGTAGGGGGGCGACAGACACAGCCAGGATGGAGTCTAACCTGCTCGGGCTCCCCCCCCCCCATCCCCGGGCTTAACGACCTTGTTAAGATGACATGTCAAGACTCTGTTGTCACCTGTAATGTGGGATGCCGCACTGCTCCATCCATTTTCACTCTTTTTACATTATGATTATGTTATTAATGTTGTTTTGGGCTATTATCGTTAATACCATTGTACCGTGTGGTACTGCTGTGTGTACCATGTGCTGCTGCTCACTTCCTATTCCATTTCCATTTTTTCATTCAGCAGAGCTAATGTCCAAAACGTACAAGTGAGGTTGAGAACGATAAAAGCATGCAATTAATATCGGAGCAACTCTGAATATTATGTTCTGCATGACTGCAGAATCGCTGTAAGTAAATGGTGTATAAGGTAAAAAGAGTCAATAAATGCTTATAGTCATGTAAAAACACAGAACCACATCATCAACAAATATAGTGTTGCTGAGTCTTCACATCCCCTCACCCGGGCTAGAGATGAGGGTGAGGGATAGATATTAGATAGATATTGATCTTTTGTTTGGTAAAGAAATTGCCAATATGATCCACCACAATCCTCCCAAATCTGCACATCATTAATCCGCGACATTGATGACCATTAAGTATATATAACAACACAACAACTTTTTTTTAATGTGTGTTGTTGATTGAAGATATCAGTAACGAATGTGAGGAGTATGGGTCCGTTATGGCACCATGGTGATCCTGGGGCAACGCCTTCATCACCTTCATCACTAGCCCTCCTGCATCATGAAGCCATTCATGCAAAAAGCCACCGTCAGCCCCATTGAGTATCATGTATAGCCTGGTGGTCCACGGGCTAACGCTAACCCTGCTAGCCTCTGGGACTAATGAAGGTGTTTAGTGGTCCTTCAGATTAAGCTCTCCCCTCTAGTGGGGAAAGGTCGCCATCAATGATTCATGGGAGGGAAATGTCATGTGGGAGGGAGAGGGAGAGGGAGAGGGAGGAGGAGACAGAAGGAGAAATAATCTTTGTTACCAGTTCCGGTTCTTTCACAATACAAAACACCTCCTTGTCTATTAGACCAACCCGTGAAATGCATTGCACTAGTTTCATGAGCAGCCCAGCAAGAGAATATCTACCAAAGGCTTCAGTGTGTTGCACTCTGCCGGGGATGCATATCGATTGCACTTCACCCGTGACATCATTTCCTGTTATCTTGCCCCCCCCCCCCCATCGTGTGGGGGTTTGACCTATCGTGTTTGTTTCACGAGACGCAGAGGAGAAAATCCCTCATGTGCCCCCCCCCCAACGGAGGTGAGACGACTCGCACGATGGTAGAGGGTTCAAAGCAAAGCCCTTTATCACTAATTAGAGCACCTGGTGATCTTAATCTGCCCTTATGAAGATGTGTTTAATGACCAGGGGCCCACAGGGGGTCCATCCGACGACGTCTGATCCTAGTCATTAGCTGTGTGCGCGTGTGCGTGTGTGTGTGTGTGTGTGTGTGTGTGTGTATAGATTCCAGAAATGCAATCAAATTAATTTGAATTGGTAAATGAAATTGATTATCGATATCAATTGATTTACCAAAGTGAGAGGGAAGAACACAGCTATATAGTATGAAGATATTAATGAAACAACACAGGAATGGATGGGAATGACACGTTTACATTTTTTCATGATTCTTTTTGTTAGGAACTTTATTTGTCAAAGCACATGACAATATCACCATCATTACACACATACGCATTACAAATTCCACTTTTACACCCCATATCATTATTTAAAACGTTACTTGACTGGCCTATGAGACTAATGTGAAAAATGTGAACGTTTATATTTAAAATATGAATATTAACAAGAACAGTATTAGGACAGCTTACGGCCTTTAATACACATCATAGAATATATGTAATATTTCACATACTTGTTGTTACATTGTACTGAAAGCTTTTAAACTCTGATTGCAAATTGCATTTGGGATTTCTACCACAAGTACACGCTCTGTTGATAAGACACTCACTACTCGGACGTCTTACCTGTGGAAAAAAGAACACAAATTCAGTTGACAGAACACCCACAGTCACGTTCTCATGAGGTGAACACGAAGCGGTCCCAGAGGTCGATGTGTGGATGTGAACCGCTCCCGCTGATGTCTCAGGACCGCGTCGAACACACACCGATCAGGTGAAGGATTCATCGCCGCCACCTCCCCTACTGTCTCCCCCCCGTGCCCTGGTTCTCCCAGGGCACGGGGTCGTTTTCATCTGTCGGAGATCCGGTCTCTCTCTCGTGCCAGAACTGCTCCACGTCTGGCAACACGATGCCATCTTTCAGGCTGGTCTCATCCACTTCCCTCCCACCACCACCACCATCACCACCACCTCCATCCTCCTCCACCTCCGCCCGGGGCTGACGCAGACTCTCCGTCTTGGGGCCTCCAACGGACGAGGTAGAGCCCTGGGTGCGGTCTTCTCTGGGCTGGCCCGAGGTCTCTGGTCGGGGGCAAGGGGAGAGCAGGGTGCTGGGGTTGTGGGGCCCGGGTCTGGGCTTGGGCGGGGGTTGTTTCCGCAGGGTGAGCCGTCTCCACAGACCCCGGTAGCCCTCGTGGAACTCGTCGGAGAGCGACAACACGATGAGGGGGTTCACCAGCGACAGGGAGAAGGTGAGCAGCTGAGCGGAGAGAGAGAGGAGCAGGGGAGGAGAGGAGGAGGAGACCAACTCTCCGCTCTTCTCTCTCTCCGCCAGGTGACGCTCCCACACCCACACCACCCAGTGGGGCAGCCACAGCAGAGCCATGGCCACGGTCAGGCTGAAGAGCATCAGGGTCAGCCTCCTGGAGCGGATCTGGGTGCGCAGGTTCTGGGTCTTGCTGGCGCGCCGCTGGCACCGCCCGTACGCCTTCCAGAAGTAGAGCAGGGCGAAGCTCAGAGGGGCGCAGAACACCCCCAAGGGGTACGCCTTCGCGTACACCCACATGAAGTCCCGGGTCTCCGGGGGCGGCACCAGCACGCACACCAGCCCGCGGCTCTCCCGCCGCAGGGTGGCGAACAGCCAGTGAGGCACGGTGACGGAGCAGGCAGTCAGCCAGGTGAAGAGCAGCACCACCAGGATGGAGCCCAGGCGGATGCTCACCTGCTTGGTGGGGTTGGACACATAGCGGTAGCAGGCTTTGGCCATCACCGCCACCGTGAAGCTCTTGGCCGCCATGCAGGACTGGAAGAACCAGTCGGCCGTCTTGCACACCGGCCAGCCCAGCGTCCAGCTGGACCTGTGGTAGGCAGCGGCACGGAACGGCACGCTGAACGCCAGCACCAGGCCGTCGGCGAACATCAGGTTGAAGATGAGGGCGTTGATGAGGGACAGCTTGCCCCGGTGGGCGTTGGACACCAGGATGGCCATGGCGGTGAGGTTACAGGCCAGGCCCACGGTACACAGCGCCCCCAGGAGGGCGGGCACCACCACCCTCAGCTCCCCGGGGTCCAGGTGCTGGTAGGAGCCCCGGTCCAGGTAGAACCTCCGGTCTGCGGAGCTGCTGTTCACCACGGTGGCGTTGTCCAAGCCGGACAGCTTGGTGTCCATGGTACCGGAGTGATGGTGGTGGACGGTAAGACAAAGTCGGAGGTTGCCAGGAGATGAAAGAAAACTGTGCACCGTGGCAAATAAAAATCCCTTTTGAATCGAAGACGTCTGCCAATAACAACTGGTTGAGAGGACCGGCCGGTTGATGCTGGTGATCAGAGTGGAGCGGGTGTCTGTCTCTGGATGTCTCCTCTGAGTAAGCACAAGCTTGGCGGCTCCGCTATAAATATGAGCTGTGATTGACAGCCTCTTCCCTCAGCTGATTCAGAACATTGGGCATCGTCTGCAGTCCCGGGGGGCCAATTAAAAAAGACATGTATTTTTTAATTTATTATTGCATATGTGCACAGCACCGGCTTTGTATTAGGTTCCCCCCTGGGTGAGTGTGTGTTTTCAGTCCAGATTGTAGCAATATAGGATCAATAGGTTGCAATTATTGGCTATCAAATAGTGCAGGCATTTAGAATTAGAGACTTCAAGAATGGTGTGGTTGGTTTAATTGAGCATTTAAGTCCTATATCTATAGTAAGTCTCTATGGATCCATAAACGTATTATTCAGCTTCTTTAAGTCTGATTATTATATAAAGATACAATGCATGAAATGCACTGTTTAGTAGCTAACAAGCATTTACATGTACAGCTGTTACATTTCATGGTAGGCCTAATAGGGAAAATGTAAATGTGGGAAATAACTTCAGTAATCAGTTATTTTCCAGTAATGTGCACTTGGTTACAAATTATAATGTATGTATTCCATGCACAATAATGTATCCATGCTGCATGACAATGTAGCATATGTAGAGCTGTGTTCAATAGGAAAAGACAGTAAGTTGCTGATTTAGACCTTCAAATTACTAATCGGTTTCTAAAAAATGTTGAGAATGCTTGGTCACCGAAATCAACCAGTCATTTCGGTGCCTAAGCAGCATTGGAACTCGCTGACGAATAAAACGCGAACAGCACTTTTAGGACCATTAGGCCTATAGGGCCTACGTTAGTTTGTTCGACCAGGGAAATAGAAGCCACCACCACCATTATGATTTTTATTAATGATAAATTTTCTTGTAAAATTGCGGAATTGGTAATGTTAAGACATTTCACGAATGACCTACCTTATTTAAGTCACGACTGGCATTATTGTAAGCAACAACACACATTTTCGGTTTTTGTCCACATGGGGGCAGTCTTGCACCACAAGGTACAATTTTACGTCTTTCCAATTCATTCTAATGATTTAATGATTAGGTATGGCAAAACAATAAGGTAAGCAACACCGTGAATTAACTTGCACACCTTTATTCTTTTTTTTAATCAAAGAAAGTTCAGTAAGCATAAAGACTGCATGGTAATTAATTGCCTTTCATTACATTCTGAGCTATAAAATTTTTTTTTTCAATTAGAAGATTCACAAAGGGATTTATTTAGAAGACGTACTGTTTAACGGAACCACGCTTAATAATTCCCTGAATTCACAGAGTCTTGTCTTTTTTTCTCTCCTTCCTATGGGACTTAGAAAACCATCCCTCCCTCGAGCAAGGTGTCTAGTCGAGTAAAACATCTCCAAACGAAATCAAAGATCAGTGCCAAAAAAAACAACCTGCTTCCGGCCGGAGAAGCATGGGATGGCCTCCACAAACGTCTGAAATTCGATGCATGTAAACAACAGGCTACTTCTATAGCACAACGGGCTGACAACACTTTCCTTGCATAGCATCTTGGTGTCAGTATTCAAATGCAGCGCATGCAACACTGACCTGTCTGGAGCTAAACACACTGTTTGTCTTAATGGCAATCGATCGGTCAATAGAGTCTGCCTTCCGGGCAAACAGCCGGTTAATAACGGTGCCGTGACCACCTATATGGATTAGTTTGGAATGACTATGCATTTAGAGTAAAACATTACGAGAGAGATGAAAGAGCGTGTGGAACTATTTGGTCAGAGGCTCGGGGACACTGTCTAGAATTAGCTTGTGTTTGTTTTTGCGTTTTTCAGTTAATTTGGTGAGACCAGTTTTATTTCTTTGTTTTTTCGTACACGTCACAGTGGGACAGATGATCCCTTACAAACATGTGAGTCAGCGTCGAGCCACACAGTTCTCTACTTTCTCTGTGGGATTTCTTCCTTTTCTATAATGAAAAACAAAAAGAAAAGAAAATCCTAAAATAACATTTCATTGAAAGACATTCAAAACTCCTGCATTTTTTCATAGCCCCCCCCCCCGCCCCCCTCATCAAACCCCCACATACTAAAAAGAAGGCACCACAGCTTCTAAACAGAATCGTTTCACCAAGAGAGAAAGACTCAATAAAAATGAGGACGGCGTCAAAGTATGACCATTGACGCGGCCTCTTCGGGGTTCCTCCTCATTCACAATGACACAACACACACATTTCTCACTCGAGGGACACAAAAATAAAAATACTAAAAATAAAACAAGTTATGTCACAGGCATAAACACCACAGCTGCTGTCTTGAGTTCCAGTGCTACCAAACCAAATCAGTTTTGGATCATTTTCCATTGGTATAACAGTCCAAATTCAGACAGGTCACGGGCCCCCCGGAGTGGGGGTGGCACGGTCTGCTGGGGCCCCATGACATCACTAGTCTGAGAACCTTTAGGGTTAAACGCATGCACCGCGGCATGAGCAGAACGACCACCAGGGGGTGCTGTCGTCACGTGTGTCACATGGAGCCCCCGTCGCAGATTCCTTCCTTCTTCCGTGTGCTCTTTGTTCACAGATCTCATATCCGTCTCTTTTGTCAAATAAGTGTCTTTTCGATCATCCAGCAGTGCTCTTTGCAGGGACACAGATTAATGTATTCGGGGGTTGTCTGTGTGGCTAAATAAATTAAATTAAAAGAGTTTAGAGTTGCGGGAATACGAAACAGCTTGTGCGAGTGTGTTTTTCTTGGTTTTCTTTTTGTTTCGTTTTTAATTTTTTTTTCATTCCAGGCATAGAGGTATCGCTTTTCCTTCCAGCGGTATCCAGGCTGAGAGAGTGTTTCACTTTCCAAACTGTCAAATTGTCCCTCAGTGTCAAAACCAGTCAAAGGATACTCTACTGGACATGAAACCTTTCCCAGAATGCTCTGCACCGCCTTGGCGATGAAGAGAGCCGTGAAACCTAACCACGACGAGCAGGAGGAAGGAAGAGCAAATCCATCCAAGTCTCCCTCTTCCTTCTTCTCTATGCACCTCTCTCTTCGCCCTACTCCCATGAGCGGGGTTAAGGGCTAGTAAGGGGGTAGTAGTGGGTGTGGGTGCGAGAGGGAAGAGGGTGCAGGTCGAGGTCTAGTTGACTTTGTCCTGGAAGATGTAGAGGTTGTTGGTGGCTGCTACAGCGATGATGTTCTCCTGGGGGTGCCAGGTGGTGTGGAGGATCTTCTTGCTGAAATCCAGGCTATCCACACTGATCTCGTCCTTGCGACGCTTTCCCCCGACACACACCTGGAGGGGCACGAAAAACAAAAGTTCCTTCAGGAAAAGGTGACTAACACCAGGTGATTAACATAATAACACCAGGTGACGAACACATAACCTGGTGACTAACACCAGGGCTCCGCTGGTCTTAGTCTCATCGTGTAGCACCTAGCCGTTAATGTGGAGCTGCTCTCCACAGGGCACAGCATTCAATTTCACAACGTCAATCGAACGTAGGACCCCAACCATCACTCGATATGAGGAAGACCGAAGACAATTTACAACATACAGAGTATGTTCCACATGTATTGTTTCTACCTTGCGTGGTTTGAGGATAGCTCTGGGTTTGCTGTTCTCTCTGGATGCCTCCAGGGTCACGTCACGCTTGGTGTTCCGGTCAAACATCCGGAAGAAGTTGTTGTAGGAGCCGGTCATGATCACACTGTGGACCAGAAACACAGGGGCATTGAGATGAATGGATGGGTGGGTTGATAGATGGATGGATGAATAGATGGGTGGATGGATGGACAAACCCATGGATAGATGGATGTACAGATGGATAGATAGCTAGACAGAATGATGGACGTAGAAACAGATCTATGATGGGCTGAGGTGTCTCACCTGTCTGATCCATTCCAGACGCACTCAAACTTGTCGAAGATACAGTCGTTCTCATACAGAGAGCACAGCTTGCCTCGTAGGTAGTCGTGGACCTGAGCACAAGCAAACACAACAGAAGGATTCCTGTAACACGAGCTTTGGCTGCTTTGGAACCAAGACAAGCCAATTGTTTATGGCTGAGAGCAGTCTCCGCTGCCTCATATTTTCTTGTCACATAGCTTTTGTTTTCCATGCACGGGCACGCTCTTCGATCACTAATCCCTACAGACATGGTGACCTCCGCTAAGATGCTACGTGCTAGGTGAGGGGGAAGACCCGGAGATCCCAGGACAGGGGAATCCCCTGGGTCCCATCCATGACCTTATCAATCATCCACCTCTCTAAGATGGCCACCCCGGTCAGACAGTGAGGACGTGACCTCGGTGACCGCACGGTGGGTGGGTGTTACCCTTCAGCTGTAAAGCAGCACCCTCACCATTAGTCTTCCTGGAGACGCCCAGCTCAATAAGCCTTGCTGGGGGGCTTTAGATGACTGAGGCCACAGATAGGCAGGGTGACAGTGGAACAGGATTATGTTTGAGTGATTACTCGGGAAATCAATAACGTTTGATTTGATCTGTAACTAACCTTAATTTACCAATTTACTTAATTTACCGGACACACACTCACACAATAATCCTTGCCTCAAAGTGGTAGCGCGATAAGGGTCTTAGAGCGCTGCCACTGTTATGTACCACATCACACACACACCCTTTCTCACACACACACACACACACATTCACGTGTGCATACCTGGTAGGTTTCCAGCGGCTTGTTTTCCATCTGCAGGTCCCACACCTTCACCGTGAGGTAGTCCCTGGTCATCAGGTAGCGGCCGCTGTGGCTGAACTTGACATCAGAGATGGACGAGATGATCTCGGAGAAGAAGGAACGCGTGGAGGGGTCCTCGGGCTCCTCAAAGTCTAAACAACAGCAGGGATGGAAGGAAGACCCTTAAGCATAAGGATAATCTGGTGGCTAAGGCGTTAGCTCCGAGCCGAAAAGGTCCTCGGTTCCATCGCCGACTCATCCCCAGACCCCCTAGACCCCGTCTCTGCTCCTTACTACTGGTAAATATACTCGCCGCTAATCACTTGGTTCAAAGCTTTTGCGTAATGACCTTTCCGTGATTATGTAACAGAAGACAGGGAAAAGGCTTAGACGGATAGTCCCCCGCTCTCCCCCCCCCCTTTAATCCAATTCATATTCAATCATACCAATATCTGATTAACTCGAACTAACATATTTAATTCAATAACACTATTCTGTGTTCTTCGTTAGAGCATAACAGCAGCACAGAGATGATGCTGACTGCCGACCGCAGCTGAATCTCATCTCAGGATTTACGTGTGTGTGTGTGTGTGTGAGCTCGGGGATGGCAGCCCAAGGGTCAGCATGCTTTGGTAAATATTGGTTATGATTCATATTGACTCTGGCAGCTGCTGATCTGTGTGCAGAGATTCACTGGGGACACCAATCCAGCATTCCATCGTTAGCTGTCAAATTATCTGGGGCTCCCTCGGCCCCCCCCCACTCTCCCCTCTGCTCCTCTCTCCTCTCCCTTCCACCCCTCCCTTCTCCTCTCCTCCCCCTCTCTTCTCCTCCTCTCCCCTCCTCCATCTCCTCTCCACTCCTTTCCTCCTCTCCCTCCTCCCTTCCTATCCCCTCCTCCCTCCCAACACACCTCCTTCCCCTCCTCCTGTGTGTAGATTTAGGGGACGGCTGTGTGGTGTGTCGATGCTGAGTCTAACGAGCGGAGTGAGAGATGAAGAGATGGGGGGATGGACGAAGGACAACAAATCAATGTCAGAGAGCCGGCCTCATTTTAGTCCTGCTGGATTCACGGCCGTTCCCCTCTTTTACAATGTGGGCATGTGTATGTGTGCATGTGTGGGTGTGTGGGTGTGTGTGGGTGTGTCTTTCTGTGCGTGTATGTACTTGTGTGTGTGTGTGTGTGTGTGTGTGTGTGAGTATGTGTTTGTGTTGGTGTGCATGTTTGTGTCTGAATGTCTGTCTCTGTGTGTGTGTGTGTGTGTGTGTGTGTGTGTGTGTGTGTGACGGCCC
>OOFB01037390.1:0-11217 GCA_900323305.1 Trachyrincus murrayi
GTAAATCCCTTTTCAACAGGTCACGGTCCGGGAGTGATGGTGTGGGGATGAACGTGAGCCGCACTGGGGATCCACCTCACTAAGAGTGCTGTCATCAGAGTGTAGCCTGTCTTTGAGTGTGCTTTGCTGTGGTTATACTGTGTGTGTGTGTGTGTGTGTTTTCACATTGGGGGTGTGTGGGACACATCTGAGCAAGCCCTAATGGACCGTTTTTATTACAGCAGTATGATTGATAGAATTAATACAATTGTTTGTGGTAAATCTGATCGGATGCTGATTGCTGGCCGGTTTCGCCTCCACAATGGAACACAGACGTTCCAAATAATAAGACATTTGGTTCCCCGTCTCATACACTCTGTCATGCATATATCTATTCAGCAATCAAAAGCAAAGCTGCATGACAATGAGATGTTTGGTCAATATCGCTATTTAATAACCCAGAATCAAACAATGGAATACCACAGAACTAAACAATAGAAGAAAGAAAAGAGGAAGGATTGCCGTTGTTTTGAAGGGATATTCATTTATAAGATTGCAAAGGTGCCCTTCCTGCCCGCGGTAGTTAACCTCTGGTGGACTGGACTTACAAAACCTGCCCCTAACTAAGAGCAGGAGGCTAGCGTCGCGGGGGGGGGATCCTGGGCTCTTACGCTGTCTGCAGGTCAGACGTTATTCACTCAGGGTCATCGATGAGACCTTCCTTTACTGGTGACCTCTGCCTCTCTCTCTCTGACCCTGGGACCGTGGGCCATGCTCCTGTCCAGCGCCTGCTGTGCTTGTGAGCTCTGACAGGTCAGTTCAGTGCTGATGTGAGGAGAATGACGACTATTTAGTCAATTAGCAGTGGCCTTTTTTCCAAAGTGACTTACAGTGAATACTATTTAGGAACTGGTAGGGCTTAGGCATCTAGCTCTAGGGTCGATCCAGAACACAGATAGACACTGGGGATCTATCTATATTCTGTACTATTTAAATACTATTTTACAGGTAGGGAGTTAGGGGCGCCTGGCTATAGGTAGACTGCCGACATTGGGGTTTGAAACCAGAGCTTTTTCGTGCCAGGAGTGTAGGAACGCCCTAGCCTGATTTGAGACTATCCTGTCGCCCTGGTTATGATGCAGGTTTGTTGAGCGTTGCTGAGAGTGGGTGTGCCTCCAGCGGCCCCGCGAGGAGGAGAGTCCAGTGTGACTTGTAGGTGGGATCCCTCCAGCGGCCCCGCGAGGAGGAGAGTCCAGTGTGACTTGTGGGTGTGATGCCTCCAGCGGCCCCGCGAGGAGGAGAGTCCAGTGTGACTTGGATCGGGATGTGAAACTATCGTTCCTCAGTCTGAGCACATTCGCTCCTCAGGGGAAGTCTTGCCGATGCCGAGACAGATCCAGGACCATGGATGCAAATTTTGACATTTTCCCCTGGCCGATAGCTGACCCCTCAGTAATCGGTTATTATACGTTAAGTGATGAGGTTAAAATTAGTAACGCAGCGCTCTGTGCAGTCTGTGACCCGTGAAGCATTAGGGAAGTCCATTGTAATGACTCATTTAGCGGACGCTCCAACGGTCGTCAGATCGACCGCACGGCTAGTCTATAAAAAAATGAACCCCATGGAAGTTGGCCAATAGAGCATTAGCTAGGCTTAGAAACTTTGATGTGTAATTCAAAGTGTAATATCATAAATTACATTTAATAGCCCGATTGAATAGACATTTTACACACAGGTCAAACAGCCTCTCATCCTCATCCTAACATTTCCCATGTTGCCTTGTTGTCTTTCTTTCTTGGTAGTTTGTTATTTTTAAAGAGATGAACATAACCTCAAGTAGCCTTAGCTTATGACTAGGGTTGCCAGATATTTTTGAAAATATGATTTTAGCCTGAAGTAGCCTTAGTATATGATGACAGAATTGGTGTTGGTTGTTTCTTGGCTCCACAGGGAACAGCACTTCATCAGCTTGTATTTACTAGCGCACACATTAAAGTCAGCATCGATCTTTCAATCGTATTACATTGAAACACACGCTTTGTGTTAATACCTTTCACTACTGAGTGTTAATAGCGAACACTGAACCTGTTGATCTGAATCTGCACTAAAGTAAATTCTGGGTGACGTATCGCCCTAATGCCTCAGATCACTGCTTCAGTTCAAGGAGAGCCAAACCCCAACACCGCTTGTCCGTGGGTATGCATTAGATTAGATACATTAGATGACTCTAGGTTGAACACATGCTGGAGTTTGTGCTAGCTGTTATGCTAGCCGCCTGTTACCATGACACAAGGACACCGTACTGGTTTCCTTCAGGGTTATGGAATGTGGTACCTGTGGTGATTTTAGATAATGTTATAACCTTTTCTGCTTTTGGCAAGTGAGCACAGAATGAGTTACTACTGTTATTCACAGGTGCTCCACAAAGTGTTCAACTCCAGCAGATGTGAATAGCAGAGAAGATGGGCACGGTCTGTGACCAATGGGTCATAGAGCAAGGCAGGTTTTATGGGGTTGGTCAGACTCTTTGGATTGGGTAGGTCGGGTCATAAAGGATTTGGTAGGTCGGGTCATAAAGGATTTATGCAGGTTATCTTCGTTGAAGATCGTCTCTGTGTTCTTCACAGCTCTTGGTTTTGTTGGCTGATAGTCATCAGCGTAGATACCTGACTTAGAGACCTGTCCAAGAAGTGAAGAATAAACTTGTTATCCATCAATCATCCAGAATGGCGTACGTTTCAAGTCGTACGTGACTGACTCAGGTGCACCTCCCCCCGCCTCACGGTGCGCCTTTCAAATGTCTTACGTGAATGTATGTAATCGGTGAATGAACACCGTGAAGCCGGATGGACAACTGGGCGTAAGGGGAAGCTTTTTAAACCTTTACGTTACATAACATGTCACGTTGACAAAAAATGATGAAAGAGTGTGATTACATTTTAACGTGATGTAAGTAACCCATCACTTTCGCCTCTCTCTTTTCCAGTAGTGCATGACAGTCATGATGGTGTGTGTTCTGTGTTGAACGGTCGAGGGCTTGAATGAATAGAGGACACACCCACTTCTTCACATCGGGAGGCAGTGCTAAATACCAAGCAGGGCCTGTGATGCATTGCATCTGGAAAACAGGCTAAGGTCAGTGGCCTTATTAACTACACTGATGTATAACCTCTGTATTACAGTATAACTATATTATACACATACGCTAACATGCAGGAAAGGTTGAAAAGGAGTGTTTTCCATTAGGTGATTTATGTTGATGAAACTTAAAACGTAGTGATATAAACACGGAGGAAATCGATAAACCTGTCACAGATTTTAAACCTGTGAGCGAGACATGTAATTTGTGAATTTGTAAATGTGATTTCACGATTTTAGTAATTTAGTAATTTAGTTATTAATGAACCATTTACAGGTCGGGGTTAGGGGGCGTCCTATGCCCCGTACACCTTTCTTATTTTAATATATGATAATAAAATAAAGACATAATTCAACATACCATGAAAACAAACCGAGGTAGAGCTGAACTATGACCTGAAGATATTGAGTTGTGAAACAACAAATAAAACTACAGCGCTGTAGTTTTAACCCAAAGACCACAAGCTTGTGATTCAGGCGAGGAGGAGATCATGGAAGCGTCTTTAATTCGTATCAAGACGAGAGCTGTCTGAACACATTTCTCTCATCATTATTTGTGCTGAGATTTACGTGCACCCTTAAATGGTGTTGATTGAGGGTAATTTGGCTTTTTAATTGCGGAACAGCTGCCACACTCAGTGTTGATTGCCATTGTAGACATTCTCAATAGATCACTCGTAGAACCCTAAATGCCTCATTAAAATGTTTTATGCCGAATTGTGTGAAACGTGCGGGGATGTAATGTTTTTTTCTTTTCTCCCGTTCTGATTTGTGTTTTATCATCAGAAAGGTCGTTGTAATTATCGTCAATGTCAGCAAATGCGTCGCTAAGAAATGAGTTTCGAGTTCGTGACTTTTTCGAAAGTTGAATTAACAGCTTATTTGTGGAACGTATGAATTTTCAATCGCTTTGCCGTTGATAAAGACCCACTTAACCATATGCCGGTGCATGAATCACTCAGTCGTTCATCGTCATTTAGTGTTGTCTGCCCCCATATTCATCACAATCAATAATCTATTTACAAAATTGATGAGTTAAAGATAGTGTCAAGCAGATTCTTTATCTTTTTGGTTAATATTCCCAAAAGTATGATTTGCCAAACAAAGTTACAACAAAACAGAGTTCAGTCGGTGCGATTATAACAAACTGAAGTAAGAGAAAGGAGTATTGAGAAAGAGTATTATAGTCTTTGGGCAAAGAAAGGCATTTTCCTAGCTCCTATGACGGAGAAAAAACAAAAACAGAATGTGATATCTCAATATTTATATTTAACCTTTTCACAGGTGTGTAGTAATACACCTCGACAGGTGATGCACTCTACGCTCGCTTGACTGGTCTTTATTACAGCGTAAAAACTCCAGAAAACAATATTGTACCGAGATGTATAAGATCACAGCTTCAAGTCACCGTCTCCAGTGTGCGGGCCGTGCTGTGAATAAGATATTCCTCAACCTAGTCTTTATCCAACTTAACAGACTCAGGCTCGCCTCTGCATATGAATGCTATTACCTGGAATTTGTTCTAACCTTTGTCAACAAAAACAAAAAAAATGTGTGAGTACATGCGCTGGTTTATCAAAATGTTACGTGTCATCGTCATCCTTCTGGTACATATATTTATAATTCATGATTTACATTTTTTTAAAGCTAGCCATTGCTTATTTACAAGACTTCTTAACCGCTAGTCTACTGTCATTGGTTCACGGGTGACTTTTTGTTTCAAAATGGCTCCCAAAATGGTTTAAAGGGACGGTCCAACAATGGACTGTGAATAATAGCATATATTATCTTATGTTAGCAAACTGAAGTGGCAAAACAATTGAATACGAGAGACAATAAACTGCAGGCATTGTAGGTGAAATGTATGATATTATATTTATTAATTAGTGCTCATAGAGAAATGTCCTTTCCAAATAAGGAATTGGAATTACAGGAAAATCTAATCTTATATCTGGATTAAAATGGATATCATATAAATCACATGAACACAATTTGAATAAAGTCTCGTAAACGAATGCTAAAACATTATTTGGATAATCAAGAATATGGTTATTGTTCTGCATATTTGATATGAGTTGCAGTAGCTAGAATCCCTCAGAGAGAAAAGTCCCTAATCAGATTATCTCATGATTCACTGCCTTAAAATACCCTTCATCACAGAGTGAAAAAGAGATACCCCTCTCTCTCTCTCTTCCGCTCTCTTCTTGTCTCTCTCTCTATCTCCCTCCCTTTTTATTTTTATTTTGCTTTGGTTTCAGTGAGTGCTCCAGGTTACTGTAATCTTCATACAGGCCACGGAAAAGAACACATCATCTGAAATCGAATAAAGTAAATCCTTTCATCTTGTCAAACAAAATCCAGCTTTGATTCCGTTTGAAAGGCATTTCCCTGATTTGAGAGCGAGAGATGTAAAAGATGAAATGGAGGGATGATCACTTTCTGAGAAGGACCCGTCATTCTGGTGTACTCAGTGGCCGGTGGCAACTCCACCGCTTGAGTGCAAAAAACGTGCGAAGCCTTCCCCCACACCGCATCACATTGGGTTTAATGACTAACAATTTCGAACCAATTTGCATTTAAAACAATGTAATTCTGAAACAAGCATCCAAAAGTTGCAATAGTCTACATGTAAAAAAAATGTAAATGACTCTCCATTAGAAAGCGACGACGCCCAAGCGAAGGCCTAAAGGTTTCCAAGGGCGTGTTCCATTATTAATGCTGCTCACCAAGCCCGCTAACTTTTTAAGGTTGGCGTTGTTGGCTCCTTTCATCTATTTCTGTTGGAAATTAATGAATTTTTAAAGACGAGGGAGGCGATGCTGGATGTGGGACTGGGTACCAGTGATGCTGCTGAGCTATAACCCCTTTTACTGCACTAAATATGTGTTCACGCTCAGCCTGGTGTCTCTGGGGACTGTCTCGCTGGGAGTTTCACTCGTATGTTTTATTTATGACAAAATATGAGGTTTTATTTTTTTCCCCAGGAATCTCGAATCTCACTGCATTGTGATAGGTTGTTTTGTCAATAGTGGTAACCTCTACCTGGTTCATAACTTCTTCTGTACTCGGTAGGCGTTGTGTTCAGTGTGGGCTGAAGTTATATATTTAGTTCTGCTCTGGTGCTACTCATCTCGCGGTTATCTATTGGTCCTCCAGTAAGGGTTAGGGTCACCCTAGGGTTAGGGTCACCCTAGGGTTAGGAGGACTGACGGACGCGCTGAGGTGCCTTTCATTCATGTTCATTCACCGTGTGGTATGAAATAACCGTCTGGTTATTATCTGACCTCCACTCACATTATCCCTCCAAAATAAAACCGAATACTTATATTTTTATTTTATTTTAAACACACACACACACACTCTCACACACACACACACACACACACACACACACACACACACACACACACACACACACACACACACACACACACACACACACACACACACACACACACACACACACACACACACACACACTCTCTCTCACACTCTCACCTTATCAACCTGGCTTTCCCTCCCCTCCCCCCCAAAACATGAACACGTTGTCCGTCCCCGACACCGACGGTCGCTCGGGTCCCTCGAGTCCCTCGGGCCCCTATGTCCCTGGGGTCTCTGGGGTCCCTCGGGCGACGACACACAGCCAACGTGGAATGGTCATTAGTGAGTTTAGCGTCCTTGAGAGAGGAGCAGCACCAGGCGCCCCGACGTCTTATAATTAAACCTTTTCAACGGCTCGTTTTCCCGCACTGCAAAGGAAAGTAATTAAGATGTGGGATTTGGCTCCTCGGACCCTCTGTTCCCGCTCGTCTTGAAGGAGCCCTCATACGTGGACCCTTCCTCGCTCGCCTGCAGCGATTCTTTTGACACATTTAGCCCCCCCCCTCCCCAGGAGCCCCCTCGGTCCGGCACGGGGGATTTTTGTGGTTACTTTGCGCTTTCGTCTGAAAATATTTTGATTCCTTTTTTCTTCTCGTGCCTCCCCCACCGCCACGGCCCCCCCCACCGCCACGGCCCCCCCTCCTCCATTCCTTCACTCCATTCAACGCTCTCTATTAAAATGCAGAAGCGCGACCCGTCGGCTGGGTTTAAAAGCCTGCGAGCAGCAGGGGGCTGTTAGCTGTTAGTGAGGCATTCAGCTGAGTGAGTGCATCACAGCCACCAAGTCTAATGGTTGAATACATTCAATCACACAACAACAACAACAACAACAGACACACACACACACACACACACACACACCTCTTTAAAGGGGCACGATCCATCTTCTGCCAGAAAGTGATGTATTGATGTTCAATGAATGGTTTTCAGTTTGCAGTAATCAGTAATGTCCAAAATCTAAAAAATATTCTTTGTTACTCATTAATTGCTTGTAATATTTTTTGTAAAAGCCTGGCAGGTAGTTATTATTATAAACCATTTTGTACATATTTTAAAGTGCTGTGTGAATGTGTAATATGTTATTTGACATTTGGCACTTTTAATAAATTAATAATAATTTGAGAGCATCGTCAACCATCTCAAACCTTGGGGATGCATAATTGCTCTCTGACTCCTGTACCCGGTCAGCGCCTGTTTTTGGAATTGGAAACCAGCATTTGGTTCCTCCCTACCACTAATCAAGCCTATCTTTAGTTAGCTCACCTAATTGATTCATTGATTGGTATTGATTAATCCTCTCTATGCACTGCAACCGATCAAAGCGTGTTAAGTCAATTACCTCTGAGCTGGTTTTCAGACCAGTTTTTGCGAAGATATATTCGAATGTCTCTGTAGGAGAGGAAGGCTTCTTGCACCATAGAAGTATGTGGCGTGCATCCTGTGGTCTGTGCGTCAAAGGAAGTTTCTGGCAGGAACACAAGAACTAAGAAAGTAAAGCCCACTAAACTGTCCCTGATGTAATTGCATCTTGGCTGCATCTGTTTGTCTAATTTGTTGCGTGTCTGTAGAAGTCGCTGGCTAGACCGGCTGAATTTGCAGGAACTTCCTGCATCTAAAACTGAGATGGACATTGAACACAAAACACTTCACTTCTCGGTTATGGGTTGCTTCTCTTTGTGCAGTATTATGCATGCATATCTGCTCCTTCTCTGCTCCTTCTCTCTTAAATTGTTCAGTTTATATTCAGTTTATACTCCTCAGTTTAGAAGATATTGCGATGTTAGTAAACAACTATTCAAAGGATTTTGACAGTTGAACGAAGTGTGCAGTCCAACATGTGCTGAAGTCCTGAAGATCAAGTCTCAAGCCTCAGCCTGCCTGACCCATCACCCCGAGACAACATTTCACCCAGTTTCACCCAAAAAAAACCTGTAGATTGTGATGTCTTCATGGCAGTCAAACTGTGTACCATCTACATGAATGTCACAATTCAGTCCATGAATGTGTGTGTGTACATTCCTCTATAGCAGGGGTCCTCAAACCCCGGACTCCGGTCCGGATGCGGACCGAACCACAACTGTCTGCGGACTCTGAGCAAATGATACTTGTCATGTATTATCTGCGAGACATCGCCACGACACAACGCGTCAAAATCCTCCGTGTGTAAATGTAAACCTCCGCTTCCTCCACTGCAAGCAGCGCTCCGCTTGTCCGACTGCTCCACTGTCTGTCAACTTTATTTACACAATTGAATTTACAGCTGTGAATCTGCGCTGTAAGCTGGGTTTTCTGCGAAGAATGCAACGAAAAGTAAATCGCGAATAGATCCCCCCCCGTCGGCCGGTTCGCAGCGGTGCTGCCGATACAACCCCCCCCCCCCCCTGCTGTCAACCCTAGGAGTCTTCTCTGGACCTTTGTCTTATTGAAAATGCTCTTTGCGGACCTTTAAGATTTGTAATTGAGGACCCCTGCTCTATAGCCTTGTGTGTGAAGACTGCGGTGACTCAGGTAGAAGGCTACAGCGGTCCATGGTTAACCCATCCACTCTGGGCTGGTCACTAAGCCTGTCCACTCTACGCCGGATATTGAAAACGTGTCTTGTTTTCTCCGTTTAGGCCTTCGGTAGACACTAGGCTGGCGTTTCCTAGGGCTTTTTTAAAGTGGAATCTAAAGTGGATAAAAAAAACCACCAGAAGAAAACAGTGTGGATGAACTTCTTTGTCTAAAACTGAGGACATATAATTGTGGTGATCCACTTGTCTTGCCCTTTCAGTGTGGATGGACAAGCTGGACGAAAAACCAGCACTTTTACGTTCCTCAAGGGTAGTGTGGACACGAGTCCTGAGTGGAGTAGCTGGGTCGCTCTCAGCCAGCCCTCAGGGCGCTCCTTCCCCAGAAGCCAAGCGGTCTACTACTTCACTCCCTTGCCACCTCCACCTCCATGTCACCTCCACCTCCTCCTTCTTTCCCCGCCTCCTTTCCCCCGCGTTCGTTGCTTTGGATTAGTCATCAGCGCAGTTCCCCGCTAGGCTAACGTAGCTCCACCGACGCCACGCCGGCACATCGCTAGCCTGCCCACGCTTCCAAACTCCCCGACAACAACAGCAGCAGCTAAGGAGGCGCAGCAGCTAAGGAGGCGCAGCAGGCTGGTGGCGGCTTGATTTGCAGCTTGAGTCCTCCTTTTAATGAGAAGAAAAATAAGTATATGCTGTTGTGCTTTTCTCTACCCGACACACACACATACACACACACACACACACACACATACACACACACACACATACACACACACACACACACACACACATACACACACACACACACACACACACACACACCACCTCCACTAACTTCCCTTCAGCGAGAAAAAAGTGCACTAATTATGATGCCTTCCTGGGAAGGAGTGTGGGTTGGCCTTTTATCGGGCATATCCCTCCCCCCTCCCTCTCCCTCTCTCTTCCCCTCGCTTTCCTCTCTCCCACTTTTCTCCCTCTTCTCTCTGTCTCTCCCCTCGTCTTTCCCTCCCCTCCCTCCTCCCCTTCTCTCTCTCCCCTCTCCCTCCTCCCTCCCTCCATCTCTTTTCTTCCCTGGTGTGGAGAATGTGTTCGAAGCATTTATTTTTCTGCTACTAGTAATTAAGCGAGGGTTGTGTGTGTGTGTGTTGCAGGGAGTATTTCTCCCAGTCTTCTACCTCCTGGTGCTTATAGATCTCCAGGGGGATCAGCGGAGAGGAGTTTGTCTCCCCCCCTCTCTCCCCCCCCCCGGTAGGCATGAGGCCCATTGAAGTCGTGTCCCAGCGAGATGCGTTACAGGGACCGTGAATGCAGAATGCGTGGGCGCTCGGCTCCTTTGTTGTCGAAGGACAAACCGAGGTTATTCTGTAGGTTGCAGGAAATGCCGATGCGTATCCTGAGGAGATCGGATGCTTTCACTGGCGGTTAACTCTTCAGCCGGTCAGGGTTTCAGTGTTCGTGTTCGGCCCACCGGGCAGCTACCATTGTTGTTCTGATCCACTTTGATCAAGTGGATCCTCCCCAACCCATCGATAACTCAAATGATGTGCCGATGATGAAGACTTGAAGCTCTTCCTGCGTGCGGTATTGCTTTCCATTTGTCTGGATTGGCTCAGCGGTGGTGGAATACACACGACCTAAAAAGGAGTTAGTTCAAAAGTGATTTGATCAATTCCTTCCCGTTTGCCACCCATCATATCCAGGTGTGCCATTGGAAAGGGTGTTGCGTAATCACATTGTGGAGAACAGAGCTCCCAAAAGTTGAGCTTGTAGGGGTGAGGGGGGTGTAGGGGTGAGGGGGGGTGGAGGGGTGAGGGGGGTGTAGGGGTGAGGGGCGGTGTAGGGGTGAGGGCGGGTGTAGGGGTGAGGGGGGTGTAGGGGTGAGGGGGGGTAGTTCGTCTTTTGGGAAGAAAAAAATAAAGTGGGACAAACGTTTCGGCTCGGAAGGCTTGGAATTCTCTCCCACCCTCCCACCCTACCACCCCCCCACCCTCCCACCCTCCCACCTCACCCTCACCTCCATTTGGCAGACTCTTGTGAAAACAATTCCCCAGATTTTAGTCAGTCCACACATCCAATTGCTGTTTCCACTGTAGCGGGGGGGAGAGAGAGAGAGGAAGGGGGGGAGAGAGAGAGAGAGAGAGGAAGGGGGGGAGAGAGAGAGAGAGAGAGAGAGAGGGAGGGGGAGAGAGAGAGAGAGAGAGAG
>OOFB01037391.1:7722-46924 GCA_900323305.1 Trachyrincus murrayi
CACTAATATACTTATACTAAATAACAAACAAACTAAACTAAACTAACAACTAAGTATAAATAAATATAAACTAAATTGCACTATACGTATTGTTGTATATTGTATATACCTACGTATTACTGTAATTGTTGTAAATTTGTTCAAATTCACCTGTCAATACATTTAGACTTAATTTAGTTTATATTTATTTATACTTAGTTGTTAGTTTAGTTTAGTTTGTTGTTATTTAGTATAAGTATATTAGTGTACATTTATTCCCCCCTGTTTCAACTGTTGCACCTTAATTTCCCTCGGGATAAATAAAGTCTTCTTGAATCTTGAATCTTAAAAAGGTATGGCACAGTACATAGATGGCAATTTGATTATTAATATTTAGTACACGTTTAGTTTAACTTGGGACTGTTAAAGAATACTCGTTTGTACCCTTACTCTGGGCTTGGCATTAAAATATTTGTATAGATTATGTGTTGGATCTTAAAGGAAAACTACAATATGTCATAGTTTTGTAAAATGATTATTATGAAATAAATCTGAATAATATGATTTCTTTACGGCTATGGGAAAAGGAGGGGGGTTCTCGTTCTGAGAAATACCAGGGCGCACGTCTGGGATTTGTTCACATGTGAACTACAATCATATGACGGAGATAATAGTTATCACTTTGCTACACAGGGGTCACATTCTTGGTATGCCTTTCAAGTTCATGCTTGATTGAGAATCAATGCCATGGGATAGGTCCATTAATTTACAAACAAATCCCATCGTGATCACCTCAAATGAATACTTTATAACTACAGTTCAAATAACAAATCAAATATTCTAAAGAACATGAAAAATGTTGGAGGCTTTGTTTTTAAATGTAAACGACATTACATTGAACTATTACCTTACTGCAAAGTGCTAAACATTTTCATGTAAATATGTCACAAAAATATATTTATACAAAAAATATACATTTGACATAGAAAATAATGTAAAAATTAGGATTAAGGACACACATTTCCCGTAATAATGTAAGCTGAAAAAGATGTAACACATATTTCATTATAGCTATAAAACAATACAAGTAAAAAAATGTAAAACAAACTATATTTTACTTTTTTACTTTATTTTACTATCTATTTTTGTATAAATAAAGTTTAAAAGCAGTTATTATCTGTACTCACTTGCCACAGTGGTGGAAGCCACGGCTAGCAGCACCAACAAAACAAGAGATGTCTGCATGGTCCTCTCCTCATGAAATATCCCTTTTCTGAGCAGCAGGCCTGAGCTTTATAAATGCTCACCATGAGTGACCTCACAAGAAAAAAATCCAAAACATAAACCCCCCCCCTCCCCATGTTGCCACTCAGCAGGCTCTCATTCCATCATCTTTGCGTAGGATTGAGGGGCGCTTTTGTGGTTTATGCATACAGTAAAATGACATGTCTACATAGGTCTCACGCTACATAAGCGCCACATAATCACATAAGAAGCATAAACACTTGCATGTAACATTCTATTGCAACATATTAGCTTTTGCAGCTGCCAGAGTCTCAAATCTGCATATGGAAACTGTGTTAATGAGTTTAGTTTAGTCATTAAACAAATATTTTCAGTTGAGACTGTATCACTATATTATTTTATCTGCACAAATGTATAGATTGATGATTATGCATGTGGGCATTCTATTAGTAGGTTTTGTATTTTTGTATTCTGGGATAACCATGGGGAAATCTGTCCCAAATTATTGTATTTACATGGCAAAGATATGTCAGACCTTAAAGTTATATACTGAACTTCTCAGGGCTTGTCATACTACATATAAATCTTCACCGATCTTCGAATCGGTGATGTCAAATTGGCTCATTACAAATTTTCCATGTGAAAGCATGTGCTTCTAAATATGAGCAGGCTCCTAATTCTTTTCTACAGCCACCTGACAGCTTAGCAAACTTTCTAATTAGTAACAATTATCTCAGGATTTACTCTATAATTAATGTTGATAACATGGCCATATGACTATCTTTCATGAAATGAACATCAGGGTACGTAATTGAGTACAAATGATTTACAGAAGTGTAAGAACGGGATTAAAAATGGCTAAATCAGTATGGGATACTATGTAATGATATTTATGGTAGAGGCACTGTTTAATCGAAACAATGGGCCACACTATACTGCTAAGACTGCTTAAAAAATAAATAAGGAATGCAATGTTAATAAGGATTATTGAAGCACGTGTGACTCACTTAATTGATCCAGCTTTGTCCCACTAGCCACATAACGAAAAAGTCACTGTGTTAAAAGTATTTGACCTAAGGTTTTATGCCAGTTTGAGATTGGTTTGAACAAGCAGAGCAGGTGGTACATGCTGACACGCTCCTCCTGAGCGTGTGTGGTGGTGGTTGGTTTAACCTGTGGGCCTTGATTGGCCAATGCCTCACAGGTGTGCAGCCTCACCCAGCCCCAGAGTCTAATCAGTCTGAATCAGGCCAGGTGAGGCTGCTTAAACCAGCCACCAACAACACACACTCCACAGTGTGTCAAGCTGAATGATTGGGAAGGTGTGAACTTCAACACTGGCCGTTTCGTTCATAGACAGAGAATTATGACTTTTGCTGCAATTATTACAATTGACAAGGGGACATCACATATTCAAGTGATGACATTGACATACTTTTGATTTAATGCTTCTGAAAGGCAAGATCAAAGTGTTAGAACTTTGCCCATGAACGTCCTTCTCAGACTTCTCTCTGTAAGCTTCAGAGAGGGGCTTGGCCCCCTGTGTGTCACATTCCATGATTTGAATCAAATCCTCCAAAAGGACGCACATGACCTATTCCGTCTTCGATGAAGACATCCATGTTCCCGTTTGTGCATATAGAGCTTCCTGTGTTTCTTTCCATCACTGGCTTTGGAGGAAATGGTCAGGTTTAGAAGTATGTCTTATTTTCTCTGTAACTGTTGTTCTAGATTGCTCACCATCAGATCATCAGATCAGCTCCATCCTCCTATTCTCCAGTGCATTAAGAGAAGCCATCACAGGGTTTTCTGGTGGTTTGGCACCTTATGAAAAAGTATTTTCTTTTTAGGACACTTCTTGACAGCAAAGTACTTGATTTAATAGAACATGATCATGGGAAGACACTGGCAACAATATACCAAGCATCTTCCATGAGACAATGGGTGTACATGATTCTTATAGGGTAACTTTCACATCATGGGCAGAAACAACAAAGAAAACAAAAGGTAAGGGGAGTGACCATCATGGAGAGTTAAGGATTGGCCATGACTGTAGCCAACCATGGCAGGAGAGGCCAAGTTAATTGTCAATACACATACCACATACTGAGAGTCTGAGTTGATTAGCAGTACATAGTAAGATCAGGAAGAGGGGAAGTTGGCGATGGCAAGTTATTTCCATGGCATGGCTGTAGTGTTGGGTTTATGTGCTGTGTAGTTCATATTTTCCACAACAGCACCATTGTTTGTTCTCTGTTCCCACTGGCTATTACACCAGGGTGTAACCCAGCAGAGCTTTGCCAATACACACCCTAACATCTCATTTCATTCCTTGAAAGGCCAGGTACTAGCTGGCCGGCCTCTCTGATTTCAGACAGAGAGAGAATGTGCCTCAAAGATCGTCCCATCTGGTCTTGGTAATGTAATCTAAAACCCCATTCACAACAGTAGCATATTATTATTATTATTATTATTATTTTTATAGTCTGTAGTTTGATGGATATCTTTGCTTGAGTTGCTAAAAAAAGGCAGTATCATGTGTTTTTCATTGGCAATATATATATACCTAGAATTTAAACAACTTTGACAGCCCTGTTTTATTCTCCAGTGGTTTTGGAGGTTGAACCTTAGAAACAGACAGAAGGATTTCATTCTCTCTGTAAAGGCTTCAGATTCAGGTGGCTCATGACTCAAGCCTTGCTGCATAACCTGCACAATTGTCTTGTTTGTCTGTTGCAATTTAAACATTCAGCTAATCCACTGCACTTATTTAGATATTCTTAAACTAAAGAGGTGCAAATGTTGTGTAGTTGTGGAAATTCAATTTCTTCTTTTTGTTCATTCAACATCTCAGGTGTCCCCAAATCCTCATTGATGAAAGATGTACATGGAGATGAAAAGGTATTAGCCATGCAATTGCCATCCAAACTGCCAAAAGGATGTTTCACATCTGTCACGCCCTCCACTTCCACCTAGCCTGTGCTGGCCTCTCTGTCTGTCTGTCTGTCTGTCTGAGCTCCAGCTATCCAATTACGTCATCTACTCCACCTGCTCGATCTACGCACCTGTGCTCAATGATCATCACCAGATGGTTTGTTGTTCTTCCGTGTCAGTCTTGCTCTCGGCCACTTATTGGAATTTTTTTAGAAACTTTGTGGTATATATGTAATTGTCTAACCGCGTTCTCTTTGTCTTCAGTGTCACGTCTCAGTATTTGTCTACCTCAATCTCCTTAAAATCTGGAATAAGGTGCACCCGGTTGCTGGTGACGTATCCAGGAGGCTGAGCTGGGACGAGTTGCATCTTCTCTCCTCTGCCGGGCCGCACATCGCTCATTAACCACCGCATCGAGACATCCCCCGGCGTGACTGTTAGGTCACAGTCGTATAGATTACCTGAGCATAAACGTAAAATTGTGCAGGAGGAATTAAAGGCCATGCTGGAAATGGGGGTAAGAGTCGCATAGTGTAGCCCGATCGTGCTTGTTCGCAAGTCTGATGGGTCTATTCGCTTCTGTGTGGACTACCACAAAGTGAATAGTGTGTCAAAGTTCGACACATATCCAATGCCGAGGAACTCCTGGATCGGTTAGGCACGGCTTGTTTTTTTTAGACACTGGATTCAACCAAGGGCTACTGGCCCTTGGCTACTGATTCCCTTATCTCCAGAGTCCAAGGAAAAATCGTCCTTCTCCACTCCGTACGGTTTGTTCCAATTCAAGACACTTCTGTTTGGGTTGTTCGGGGGCCCCGCCACTTTCCAGCACCTCATGGACTGGGTACTGCGGCCGCACACTGAGTGTGCTGCTGCCTACCTTGATGTCATTATTCATAGTGACACCTGGCAGCAGCATGTTCAGGGGGTGGCAGCTGTGCTGAAGTCACTGAGGCAGGCGGGGCTCACGGCCAACCCAAAGAAGTGTGCAATTGGATGGAGGGAGGTACGATATCTGGGGATTTTTCCTTTTCCTCTTAGAGTGATTTTGAGTGGCCTCACACCCTTTGAGTTTCTTGTTTCTAGGGGATTCTGGAAGAGCTGAAGTGGTGATAATGGGTCTAATTGACAGAACAGGTTTCTGTGTGACTCATGAGCTGAATCATCATGCCTCAATGGGTTGCCATGCGATCTACATAAAGATAAAGGACAAAGAATACATTGTATGAAATGCATATTTCTACTCTATACTTGCCTCTATACATGTCTTTACATGCAATCAACTCTTCTAGCCATTTTACTTCTTTTTTTAATTACATTTTATTTTAGACTACTACTACTACTACTACTACTATTACTACTACTACTACTACTACTCTCGTAGTTCAGTTCTCTGGTACTGGCAGGTTTGAACCCAAAAGCACGACAATGAGACACATGGAATAGCAATGAAAGTTCAGTTTACTTTAGTAAACAGGCAAGGTTGAAACTGGGAGATCAGTCAATCAGGCAAACAAATCCAACAAGGAGCAGGCAGGGAATTCAAGGTCCAGAAAATAGGCAAGCAAGACAGGTAGATCAGGACACAACGGAATGCAGGAAAGTTTGCCATAACACACAAGACTGGCAGAGAACAAAGGGAAGTGGACTGGTATTACTAATGAGCGAATGAGCTGCAGGTGAGGAGATGGGCGGGGAAAACGAGTTGAAGGGAATGAGGTGATTGCATTGCGAGGGGGAGTGGCCAGATCTGAAATGACAGGAGAATAAGTGACATGGTATCATACATGAATATCATTAGTTAACAGCATTATGATCATTCTGTTAGAATGATCATAGCAAAGATACATACTTATATTTACAAATATGTCAATCAACATCAGTCAAAACACATTGCCATACAATTATATAAAGGGGAATCCCCATTTTGTGAACGAAAACACACACGAATATGATGTCTTACTTGGTATCTAATGTAGCAATTCACCTTGTTATCACGCCTTTGTTTGGCTTGTTTTGTATTCATACAAAAGAATCATGGATATTGTTTTAAATTACTGATATATGTTTGAACAGTCACAATCCATGATATTGTCATTGAACCCAATAGGCTATCTGTAGCGTTTTTTAGTATGAATAACATTACATCTCAAACTATTCCGTAGAATACAAATATTTGCAAAGGATGTCCCGAACTGCATTGTGAAATATGAGAACCATCGACTGTTGAAAACTGACCTCTGAGCCCAATAGATGGCGCTGTAGAAATTCATATGTCGGCGAGATTTGAGAAGCAGACATGCTCCATTTTGATTGGAAGAAGTAATTCCATCAACAAAGAAAGATGGCCGAAGTAATAGAGCTACAAAAGCTGAAGGTTAGTAATTTACTAATATATATTTTCTTACTCAAACATGATTATGTCTATATTGGAATTTAGAGTTTGGCTATATCTAGCTATTGCACATGTAACAATAACTTCTGGAGAAGCTAATGTAATAAACGAACTACCTGCCGGATTGGAATGGCTACTTATCAGGCGTGCATGTTCTCGATACTCCTTTAGCTAACACAGTTAGCTAACAAGCCCGTCTTAACCGTAAACGTTAAATTCTAGCGAAGTATTGCATATAATGAATGTAACCAGGAAGACACAATATGTTATTTCATAAGATTGGTCTACCACAATTAATGGGTTCGTCGTGACATTTGCGCCCAAACTACGGCTACATATCTGCGCTCATACAACCTTTGGCATTTCACATTTCAATCACATCTTAATTTATTTCCAAACTGCTACCAAAACTGAATTTATAACTATGATAAACAATCCAAAGTGATGGGTTACGATTTGTCACAAGTAAACAGGGCTGAATTACAACGTAGCCTATGTTACGTGGAACACAAAAACCATCAACGCAACAAGTAAACGTAACTATACTGTTCCTCTTTTAGCTTGCTGAACTGAGGCAGGAGTGCGAGGCAAGGGGTCTGGAAACCAAAGGTAACAAAGGGGACCTCATTGCCCGCCTGCAAACGTATCTCGAGGAGCATGGTATGTCAAAAATATATTTGGTCCTAATCTTCTTTCTTACACCATCGGTATGCCGTTCATAACTTGGCTATGAACTGACTGCATGACTATTTTCTCCTTTTATGCAATTCAGAGGAAGACTTGGATGTGAATGTTGATGACGTTTTGGCAGAGGATACAGAGGTAAGTTGTTTTTGGCATAGACCTCATACATTGGTTTAACCATAGCCAAATGTGCAGAACTCACAGTGCAATGTGTTTGTATGTGGTCTGTGGCGTTTAGTTTATTTGACACAACTCTGGTTCCTGTTGTGAAATAATGTTAAAATACTATTTAAATTGCCTGTCTTTCACATAGGACTTTGTTAAAGATGACAATGCCACTAATGGAAACACCAACAAGGATGCTGAATCTGCTGTGTGTGAGGAGTGAGTGTCTATTACTTGTGAACTGTCTGTTTAAAGTAAACGTCTAATATGACTATGGTCTATTTCTTTTAAAAACAAATTTGACTCAATATTATTGTGGTAAATGTTAACGTTTTGTTCCTGACCGATTCTATTCTAGGCCGGCTGAAGCAAAAGTGGTCAAAATAGCTCCCCCGGCATCCTCAACTGAGGTATGTGGTGTATATAAAATATTATCCCTTGTTTACGCTGGCCCTCAGCTCATTCTACAAGTAGGGCTGTAACCGACTCAGAATTTTCCAAGTCGACTCTGATTTGCCAGTTCAATGCGATTATTCAGTGGTCCGTGGTCAAAACAAAAACATAATTATTCCGTTTTACATGCCAGTTACCGGGTTACGGATGTAAGTTAACGGAGTGCTAAATCCAACCATTAAACCAAGGGACATTTGAAACATTACATTTCAGTTAACACCGTGGATTGTCCCATTCGTTCCCCACTTGTTTGTGAATATCCTATATTCAAATATATATTGTTGCAGCTCTTTCGCCCTTCAAGGTTTTTTAGTATGTTTAGATCTCATTGGATCTAATATGAAATACATCTTGTGAAGCATTAGTTCTCTAGTAATCATCTTTTTTATTTCACATGATTAATATGTAATGAAATTACTATATCTGAAGCCTCTATTTCCTGTTTTATTCTGTTATTATAATGCACATGAAAAAAACCATCTCATTGTTCGACAGAGAATTTGATTAGACTCGGGGGTTCTCTGAAAGATGATTAGACACTTCGAATTGTAGGGTACAGCCCTACTGACATGGTTCAGAATGTTATCTACATATATTTTTCACAAGAAACATGCCTTTTTCCATGCGATTGCTTTAATGCATTGAAATTAAAAATCAGTAGTTTCCACAATTGTTGTTTTATGTCTCATAGCATTTAATTACATATAGATGGGAACTACTACAAAATATCAATATAAAAAAGACCTTCATTATTACCTTTATCAAGGTAATAATATGAGACATACGCTATATTGCTCCTTGGGTATACACATATTGATACTAAACCGTTTAATTTCATCAGAGACTGCAGAAAAGAGCGGAGCGTTTTAACATGCCTGCCACAGCCGAAAGCAAGAAGGCTGTACGAGCTGCAAGGTTAGTTTCTGCCGCTGTTGTTTCTCTTGTGGGATTTGCTCATCTGAATTGGTTCCTAATCTAATCATGAATGTTCTCTCTAGGTTTGGCCTGCCTGCCAATACCACAAGCCCCTCTCCAGGTGTGTAGATCAATGCTCTCTTTCTGTGTCGTTAACAAGTTTGTTACATGCTAGTATACCTTCATTAATACATACTATTTTTGCTGTTTGCTGTTTTTCTTCAGGTGTTGTTGCCAGTGGCAAAGCTGCTGTGAGTATTTGTATTTCAGTCCATTTAGATGGTACTTTTTTAACCATGTGATTCCTTTAATTAAGCTTGTATGAATAATTAACTATTTGTTTCCTGTGAAGGTGAGTGTGGATCAGCTGAAAAAAAGAGCAGAGAGATTTGGCATGAACGTCTCTTCCATTTCTCAAAAGGTGACTATCTTGTAATAGCTAATAATGACCTAATCTTACCCTTATTTTCTTTACTTGTATTACTTTCCTCTTGTAGTTAGTTTCCAATGTAGTCCTGCTTTGTTATGAAATTGTTGTCTTATTTTAATTTGTTTAGGTTGAAGAAGATGAAAAACTGAAGAAAAGGAAGGAGAGGTTTGGAATTCTCACAGCTGCAGCTGGTGCAGGAGATGTAGAGGTAACTATATCTTGATCTAATTTTTTGTGTTGTATACAGATGAAAGCAACACTTTCTTGACTCTTAGGCTTAGTGCTCCATTTAGATTCATTGCTCAGATCAGATTTTTTTTGTTTGGCTGTTCACATTATTTTTTAAATGTGGCTAATATCAGATTCCAGTGTGAACTGGTCACAGTCCTGAACTGAACTGCATGCGCAAAAGAACAATAACAAAGACGTCACATGCTGTCTTACGGAAGTAAACATGGAGGCCACTGAAGTCAGCGATTTCCGGTTTCATTTATAAGTTGATGCAGTGAAAACTAGAGAATTTGTGAGCAGATGATAACGATGACTAACCTGATGCGACAGATGGTTGGTTACACAGAACCATCTGGGAAGTCTTGAAACTGTTTGGAAAAGGCTGACACTTTAAAAAAAATACTTGGCAGGTGATTGGATGAACCATCCGTCTATAATGGGCTAACCTCAACCAATCAGATCAACGAACCATATGACTTAGTAGAGTGAAAACATCTTTTCCATCGAGAAAAGCCTTCAGTGCCGTTCTTTGATCTTCTTTCAATATTCAGATAAAACAGTTCAGATAAAACAGATGCTATAGCAGCATCTACACTAACCTCTTTAGGATCTGCCATTGTTGTTTTCGAACGAACAGTTCACTTCTCATCTGATTTAAGACCACATATGAAAGTGGCCCAAATCAGAATTAAAAATATCAGATTCCATGTGATTTGCGCTGTTCACAATGTTATGAAAAAATCTGATCTGAGTCACATATGAGCAAAAAAAATGTGGGCGAGACCTTGTTTTAGAGATGATGAGCACAACCATATATACTGATTGTAAGTTTTTGTTTTTCAGGCAAAGAAAATGAAGCGTGCTGAAAGATTTGGAAAAGTGTAAATAACTGGTTGTAGATCATAATTTTGTTTTATTACATAAGCATTTAATGAATGCTCACTGCTTCATATTGTGTCCTTTTTTTGTAACATGTTGTGATCTTAAATAAATTGTTTTCAATTTTTGGATATCTGCCTCTTTGTGGAAACTTTATTTCCTTGCAGTGTTTTACTGGAGCCCACTGACATTGTAGGCTAGTCACTTGGGCATTGACTCAAAAAACTAAGCAGTTAAATATGTGATCACCATTGCATTCTTTGTTAATTTTGTTTCTTAGTTCACATCATGGATTTTAATCAAATATTTAAGAATAATTAATCAACCAAGAGGGAAAGGTTAAAGAAAATATATATAACTGAGTGTGCTGTCTGTTTATTGGGACCTATATGACCTACAGTAAGTCAAAGGATATTTGTAATTCACGGTTCAAGGTTTCTTTATTTGCCATATGTAACAAGTACAATGGACTCCCCATTCACTCCTGCATTCTGAATTCCTACCACAATACTATACTATGCTATACTATACTATACTATAAACAACACTATATGCTATCTGCAATATACTATACACTATCAACAACATGTAAAAGTTATGGCCTTGCTACAAATACTAACTTTAACTTTTCAGATTCCATTGCAGCTATGTGAATGTACTTTAGTAGACTAACTAGTGGTACTACTACTAGTAGTAGTAGTAGTAGTAGTGGTAGTAGTAACGAGAAGGAGACATTTGTGTTTGGAGGCTGGCGTGAATGTTTGATAAGAACGGAGGGCTGGCACCTTGTGGCTAGTGAGTGAAACGCGGGACAATCCGGCGACAACGACGCACTCGTGACGTGGGTTCCTGTGACGCAGAATTTTTTTAAACATCGTTCTCCTCAGTAATGGCGGCTTCGTTTCCATCTCCCCCTGCAAGCAACAATAACAAATGGTACTTCACCCGGCAGCAGATCGAAAACAGCCCGTCTCGGCGTGCAGGACTTGATTGTGACAAGGAGTTGTCATACAGACAACAGGCAGCGAACCTACTCCAGGACATGGGACAGCGACTCAATGTGTATCTTTTGTCGAAGGGAGACTTGCGTCTAAGATAGCCAACATTAGCCTACTGAGTACGATACCGGTTTGGATGACTATCACTAATGTGTGTTGTTAAAGTTGTCGGTGGATGCTGTTAAATAACCATGAGATTCGATTTATGGTTTAGCGTGCATTGGGGACACCAATTTGGCAGAGTTAACGCCAGTTAAGTTCTGCGGTACTTAACGTTAGCATGCTACATAAGAGCGGCCCTCTAGCTAACTATAAATGGATACTAGGGCCTTTCCAGTTCAAGGCGGGTCTTAAGGACGTTAGCGGTAGCTCTTGTTTCCTGTCGTTTAACAGCAATGTCAAACTATTGTACCTGTATGAATACAAACGACAGCAAGAGTTTACGTTGAATTCCGATTGTATGTTTCTTTTTGACAAACCCTTTAATGAATTGCATTACTAGTTAAACTCAACACAAACAACCTTGGGAACGTGCTTATACAGTAAGACCGTAAGACAGAATGTCTATGTATAAGTATCTCATTTAGTTTACAAACGTGGGTCAAGTGTAATTATTTTTAGACATTCGTAACATTGCAAGCAAGCAATCAAACAACAATCATTATTCATGCTTGCTTAGATTTGGCAGATCGAGCGATTAAAACTGAATCACCTAAAATGCATCTATTTCCCTTAATAAAATGTGTCAGTTCACAGCTTACTATAAATACCGCCATTGTGTACATGCACCGATTCTACATGGTGCAGTCTTTCACCAGGTTTCACAGAAATGTAAGTATGGTTATTAAGTATATTATTATTTTGCCATTTTCAGTTTGTACTGCATAACTAATACTTCCTTTAAGGAGACATCACATTTTAACTGTTAATTGTCTGCAATTTCATTTGGCCTCAATCAGGTTATTGCTCCAGCCACACTTTTCCTTGCTGCCAAGGTTGAAGAACAGCCCCGAAAACTGGAACATGTTATCAAAGTGACGCATGCCTGCCTAAATCCTCAGGACCCATCACCAGATGTACGCAGTGATGTAAGTATTTGACAGGACAGAACAGGAAATGTTTTTTTTTCTTCCAGAAATTACATTGGAGGATGTTACCGATCTATTCAAGAACCTTAATTGACACTATTTTATCCTGAAGCACAGCGTTCAGGCAGTAGACTTAATGACCACACATTCTGATGGCCAATGGTTGGATCTGTATTTAGAGTTTTTGGTTTTATTTGGATCTTAAATTTATACAACTAAACTCACCATTACTTTTCTCTTTCTAGAATGGATGGTATGTAATACACAAGACAATTTTTGCTTGTTTTTGTGTATCACTGGGGTGTATTGCTGTGAGTGTATTGCTCTTCGCATTTCTTGTTCCTTACTCTAACCTTCACAGCCATTTTGGGGGAGTTTGCTTGTTTGTGTGACTGATATGTTATTTTAAACAATGGGTAATACTGAATGATTTCAGCCCATTGCTCCCATAAAGTGTAGCACTGTAAAGCAAGATGCAGGATGAGAGATGAGGCGAGAGCGAGCGAGTTAAAAGAGTGCCCAGTAAGTAACCTGCCTGTCCTCTCAACCTCAGGCTTACCTGCAACAAGCCCAAGACCTGGTCATTCTGGAGAGCATTATACTCCAGACCTTGGGTAAGTTGGGATGGAAGACTTGGGTCCCTTGATAACCCCTCTCCCCAAAACTAGAGATGTGCTTACAAGGGCTGAATTAATGTGTATGATCTCGTTCACAGAATATTAATATGCAGTTGCCAGCACTGGAAATACCATTCATATACTCATGAGTATGAATTGTCTACTCAGTCATCTCACCCTTTCCCTTGGCTACTGTTATGTCATTTTCGAAACTTTTCAGTAGTGACATTTTTATATTTATTTATTTGAGTTGTATATAGGAATGGGCATCATTAGTTAAGTAATAGGAAGCCACCCAAAAATTTATTTTAGTTTGAACTTTGTGTAGGCATAATGACAAATATGACAAATAGAAATCAAGTACTGTCTTCAAAACCATTTTCCGACCATGAAATTGGTAAAGAAGGCTGAGTTTACCTGTGCATTTAAGCAATGTCTTGCTGTGATTATTTTGAATACCCAGTGTCCATTACAGTGAGCAGAGTGTGCCGATCACGTAATTTTGATTGCGATCGATCGTCATAATAAACCACCATGGCACTGGGTATAACTGTCTGCTGAACGTTCTACTCTGCTCCGAACTCAAATTGTGTTCTTTTCGTGACGTCAAAGTGCGTTTTCAGATACACTGCTACGTCACGACAAAGGGACACCAGCGGCGAGGTGTGTGTGGATGTGTGGAGCTCTGTCTGGGCAGCGGTTGATGTTGATGGCCGCGTCCCAGAGAGGGTTAAGCTTCTCGGACACTTCTAGTATAACGTGTGCGTGTGCGTGTGAGTGTGTGTGTGTGAGCAGTGGTTGATTTTGATGTCCGTGTCCGGGAGAGGGTTAAGCTTCTCGGACACTTATAGAATAACGCCACGGTGTGTGGCGCATTTTGTATACAACACCGCTCATTATAATACTCATCAGATTTTGTTTACGGTGACCATCCATCACCGCCGGTCAGGCGATTATTTAAAAAAAAAAAAAAAAACGCCACAGCCCTAACGATACAGTGAGTACGCTGTTTCTACCAGTAGGATGAGCTACCCTCACTGGTACAAGCAAGGGAAGGAATATCACTTTTTGTGGTCATGTTAAATTCAGTTAAGAAAAAAGACTCTTGCAGCCCACTGATCTGAGAAATATATAAATGCCCATCCCTATATATATCAATTTATTAGTTTTTTTTATAGTTTTTGATGTACGTTGTGATAATTTGCTTCATCATTGTATTGGTCTTAACTACATCTAGTGTTAACCTTTCTCTATTCCTCCTGATACACAGAGGCCGGGCAGTTCATGTTTGTCAATATTATTTAACATATTAAATATGATTTGTAAAAGTGCTTTCACATCTCTACCAGATTCACATGATGCAATCCAAGGTCAACAAATGGGGTAAAATAATTAAATGCCAAACCTTAATACCCAGAAGTCCATACTGACTTTTCATATTTCTGCCCAGGACACCACCTGAAGAGCTCATGCGGTTTTATTTTTCCATTTCACATGCAGCAGTTAATTGGGTCTAACGTACAGCAAAAGAGTGTCTAGTGTTTGTTGAAATTTATATTGATCAAATGCTGTTTTTTTGTCTTTTCTTGTTTTCAGCTTTTGAAATCACCATTGACCACCCTCATACTCACGTTGTCAAGTGTACTCAGCTTGTTAGAGGTAAGCATCAACATACGCAAAATTACATTCCTCTCACTGAAATGAAAGACTAATCCGTTTCAATATGTCAGCATGCCTCTCTGGTTTTATCGTTACAGCGAGTAAGGATCTGGCCCAGACATCATACTTTATGGCCACCAACAGGTATGACGTTTCTTCTCTGGGAAAATCTAATGGCATTGATTTTATGTCAAGGAGGGTAAAAACATTCCTCTAGATAGTTTATATTTAATAGATAATGTATATTTAACACTCCTATCAATTTTGACCTGGTCTTGAACTACAACTGACTATGTCTCTTCCGTCTTTCTTGTGGACTGTGTATGATACAACTTCCCTGGACCCAATGTGGTGTGTAGTCTGCACTTGACCACATTTTGCCTGCAGTACAGTCCGCCTATAGTCGCCTGTGTGTGTATCCATCTGGCCTGCAAATGGTCCAACTGGGAGATCCCAGTCTCTACAGACAGCAAGCACTGGTGGGAGTATGTGGATTCCACCGTAACGCTTGAGTTGCTTGATGGTACGTGTTCCTAAATAACCCGCCATGCACCAAGTGTTTGACAAAACTGATTCTTACCTTTCCACTTCCAACTTTTTTTTCAGAACTAACACATGAGTTTCTGCAGATCTTGGAGAAGACTCCTAGCAGATTAAAACGGATTCGTAACTGGAAAGTAAGTCACAAAAATGCTTAAACTGTGTTTTGGAGAAGAGTTGGTCATATATAAAGATCTGTCAGTGGGGGCTGCAGTAATACTCATGGTTGTCTGGTGCTTTGCTCCAGGCTGGGGGTCAGACAGCAAAAGGAAAGTCCAAAGCCCAGGATGACGGTGACCCGACGGACGCCATGATGAGCATGATCTCCATGGCCTCCTCGGAGACAACCCTAGCGGGGCTCATGAGCCTTTCAGGCCCTTCCTCTTCCATTGGAGAAAAAGATGGCGTTGAGATGGGCAGTGCCCAGCACTGGCATCCAGACATGAAGCATGGCTCTGAGGAGCCTTCACAGCCACAACCTTACCATGAGGTCCACGCCCCGGCCAAGGTGTCACTTAGCGAGTACCGCGCCAAGAACGCTGATGTGCTTGCTGCCCAGAAAAGGAAGCTGGAGAACATGGAGGCCAGCGTGAAGCGGGACTACGCCAATGCTGCCCAAGCTCTCAATTGTCAGCAGCAGCATCCGAGGAAAGACAAACAGCAGCAGCACCACCATCAGCCCAGCTCTCACTCAAGCTCTTCATCCTCTTCAGATGTAAATAACCCTTCACCTATAATTCTCAAAATCCCCCTTGAGAAGGAGAGGCATGAGCGCAGCTCCCTCAAGATGAGGCTCCCCCTGCCGGGGGGAGGAGGCAGTGGGCATAGTGGAAGCGGCAGCCGCAGTCAGGATCAAGACATTAAAGTTAGGATCAGGATGCCTGAGAAACGGGGGAGTTCGGGGGAGGAGGGAAAGAGCCGGGACAAGCATAGGGAACGGTCCAATCACCATCACCACCATCATCACCACCACCACCACTCTTCCTCTGGCAGTGCCCCACTTTCCTCGTCATCCTCACACAAACACTCATCTAGCACCAGTGGCGCCGCTGGCAGCAGCAAAAAGATCCCCAGTGACTCCTCCCGGCTCAGCTCGTCCTCTTCTGCTTCTCGTAAGAGAACTCACACCCAGGATCCCACTGCCACTGCCCCACACCCAACCGCTAAAATAAGCAAGTCTTCACGGAACGCCTACCAGCTGCCGTCCTTGTCTTCCTCCTCTGTGCACGCTCTCGGACACGCTCCGGACATCCTCCCCTCCCTGGGCCTTCCCCACCACCAGGGCAGCTACCCTCACACCAAGGGAGACAAGACGGACACAAACGGACACAATGCTGCCACTGGGGGTCAATCCAATGAGTACCAGGACACTTTTGAGATGCTGAACTCTCTGCTAAGTGCTCAAGGAGTCCAACCGGCTCAGCCACCAATGTTTGACTACAGATCCCAATATGGGGACTATCGCTATGGAGCTAACTCCAGGGGGAACAATTCTCGGCCCCCGCCCCTTCCTTCAGAACCGCCCCCTCCTTTGCCTCCGTTGCCCAAATAAATGCTTTATGGGTGTTCATTATGTACACTGTACTTGATATCCTAAAAATGACAATGTTTTGTAACACATTTAATGAGATTCATTCTCCTTTTTAAATGTTTGTGATCATGTGTTACTGTTTTCAGCTTATGGTGGATGAAATGTACTTGTTTCACAATTTGCAACATTTGTTACACATCAGTATAGTTTGTAAAAATAAATCAAAACAAATCTCCAAATTGGGGTAATGTTAAAACACTTGGAGGAGCAAGATATTTATGGGAAGATGTGTAAATACTATTTTTGATGTAACATTTTGTATGACCTCAACTCCAATGAAATGTGATGGTGGGATGTGGCTTTGTGGCCGTCACTGTAAAAAAAAAAAAAAAAAAGAAGTCAGACGCCTTGAAATTATAGATAAACATTGCATCATGTATGTATTACTTACTTCGAGTCTTGCTGGCGATTCTTTTAAATATGTTTTTATAGTACGATATTTATTAATTGAATGCGATTGAGGAGCAACATACTCTTGATAAAATATATAAGCCTCTGCTGTCATTGTTATCGGTAATGAGTATTATGTATTGGCTAGTTTGGGAATGCATGTCTCTGTAGCCGATTTAGTTTTTTGGGTTTATTTTTATTTTTTTTAAACCCTTCCCATAGCATTTTTTTTCCGCATCCCAGTTTTGTCTTTTTTTTCTAATTACTTGCATTCTTTCATATGCTCTTGTACAAAGATTGTAAACAAAAAATATTTTTACATTTTGATAAAAGTTGAAATATCAAGTTCACTTAAGGAAGCTTGGTTTGTTTTTAAGTTTTGCAGTCATTGTTTTAAATGGTTGTAAAATAGATAAATACTGTTCATTCTGAAATAATCACACTAAAAATGTTTGTACCAAACTGTTTGTCCATGTCATTTAACATGTCTACAGTGTATAGTCTAGCTGAAGGTACTGCCAGTTTTAAGTCCCATGTCAATGTCCTATCAAGCAGGATAATATAAAACGGGCTAGTGGAGACTTGTAAATCACTAGTATAATACTATAAACAAACAGAAGGCTAGAACACATGGTGTCTTCAGTTAAAAGTAGAATGTTTTAGTATGGATATACAAGCATACATTTTTTGGTTGAAGTTCCTTGTTTTGGAATAACTATGGTCATTATGGACAGCATATGTCATGCCTGCGTTTTATCATATTCTGAACAAGGATGTATGTGTAAACAATTCTGACACTATCCACAGTTTAAAAGATGTAATAGGTGAGTGCATTTATTTTGTTTATTTGAGTCGGGCCACAATGTTATTTTCATTGTGGTCTTCTATTATGCAGACCACGTGTGCGTAAACTCAAATGTACACAATTAATGTTGAGTATCCATATAATAAATTCTGCCAAGGATTTCCGGGTACAATGTTCGCATTCGTAATGCTACATGTATTGAAAAAACACTGTCAATGTGCCCTGTTGAGAGCTGGAAGAATAAATCTTAAAGGAATTATCACATCTGTTCCCATGCGTGCACCCCCTATAGTACAAAATACCCCACAAATGTTGGTCCTTTACTAAAATGGTACTCAGTCCAATTATGAAGGTGGCATAGTATTGGTTATCATTACATTGTGTGAACTTGTATATACAAATGATTGTATGATTTGCATTGATACCTGCTCGATAGCTGTAGATTCTTTTTTTAAGGGCTTTAAATTGGGGGTAAAATTAGAGTACCATTTCCAACGACTTGTACGTCACATTTTCTTCCCCTTCCTCTTGAGATGTAACAACTTTGCTCAGATGAGAATTCTATTTTTCTCAGGAATCAGGTTTATCAACCAACCTTCCGTTGATCACTAAGAAATGTAAAATGCACTGAATATTTATCCCAGTAAGATTGCTTATTAATGGGCTTAAAGTGTTACAGTTTAACTGATAATATATAATAGATGTAAATATCACTAGGTTGCATCGTTTTTGGAAATCGTTAATTGTAGGTTTTTATATCAGGATTTATGAAAGAAATGAAACCTAGGAAATCTGAAAATTGGAAGGAGACACTCATGGTCACGCAACCTCAGCAATGCAATTCACAGCTATACCGTTGTAATTATTCATGGTCCATATTTGTCACATCCAAATGTTAAATGTTAAAGTGACACTCAGGTTTGGAATTCAATAATTTACAGATCTTGTTTCAGTTAAAACATCGTTTGTGTACACTGATCCTTTTGATATGTGGTTGATATAATCTTATGTCAATAAATACTTTAAGAAATTAGCAATTGCTTACATGTTCATTTTGTTATAGGATGTAGTCAAATTGTTATTAGTGCCTAAGCGTCAACTTGGTCTCAAATGACGTGCCGAGCGTCAGAATTTCCACCAATACGCGTTGAGGTGGGCGGGCTCTGTTTTCACCGCTGTGGCAGTGGTTGAATGCGGGAAAAACGACGCAGTGTGCTTAGGAGCAACGTTTGATTGGGCGGTGTGGCCGGAGGTAAGGCGTTTTCACCTTATTAACACTTTTAATGACCACATTAAGCAATGAAATGCGTCTTTATTATCATCAGAAGTCGCCATATATCGCCCCCATTTCACAAATCTGTTTTAATCCGTTGTTTGAAGAGATTGCTGTTTAGTAACTAGTGCATTTGCTAAACAAAGATGGCGACTACATGGCAAGCAAGAGTGCAAGACACGATGACGCTGGAAGGAGGCGTGTTTATGATAAGTGGCAGTTAGCAGGACTGAGCACTATTGATTATCGTATTGATATTGATGCATTCGATTAATGTTATAGTTATCCTCTTCTCAATCGAGATATACGTATTAAACTTTAAACATAAAACAATTTCCCCCAAGACGAGGAGATGCAACAACAAGCTAGTCATTATGTCATGGTAACCGCTTTGTTGTCATCTGCTTTTGGTGTTTAAATCGTCCCCTATTATTAAATGTAAAAATAATTGTACAGGTATTGCTCTAGAATTGAACGTTATGCTGGTATAAGGCAGTACCACTTTCTCTTCGACCTTTAAACTTTCTAAGCCAATGTAATTTTAAAAGTGACATGTGGCCCTTCGATATGAAGAGTGATGCTGCCAAATCACTGTTCTATTCAAGCTGAAGACAGTTTAGCTTTTTTTATGGGGCTGCAGTCATGGAATACCTTCTCAGAACTCAATTCTACAGCTTTTGTGCTGTAGCAGGCTTGAAAATGTCCTCTGCAGCTATGTGCGTAGTCTACTGTTCTTTATACTTATTATTATTATTATTATAATTTGTACCTGTGTTACAGGGTCTAGCTTAGCAATGAACAGGATACGGATTCACGTGTTGCCATCAAGTCGTGGGCGTGTGACCCAGCCTGCTCGTCCACAGGAGCCCCAGACTTGCTCTTTTACCCAGCGGCTGTGCTCTCAGCTGCGCCTGGACGGCCTGGAATTCTGCATCAAACACATACTGGAGGACAAGAATGCCCCATACAAACAGTGCAGCTATGTCTCCACTAAGAATGGCAAGCGCTGCCCCAGCGCCGCCCCAAAGGTGGAGAAGAAAGATGGGTGGGTTTGTTATGTTATGTCAATAGAAGTGACTGTTGAATTCACGTTTTAAATGCTGTCAAAAAAATCCCCAAGATATTTTATTACATAAATAACTGTGAGCACCACACACAGGACATTATTATTATTTTTATTGTGACAGAACGTCACAATGCAATCCACATTGACTGAATAATATCTTGGACAATTTCCTGACACCAAATTCGATTAATGCTCATTTTGTGTGGCTTGTTATCGTATACATTGTGGAAAAATTCACACAACGATTTAGTCGGTCAACAGAAAATTTATAGAATCTAATCGATTAATCGCCTAAGTCATTTATCAAGTACAAATGACAAACATTTGGTGCTTAATGTTGCAGTTCAATTCTAATATTTGGTTCATGGATCATTATAAAAGGAATAATTTAGTTTTTCTTGGCTGCTTTGTCAGCTAAAGCATGCACATTTAAGACATCACTTTGAACTCTGGTAACTTGTGATGGCATTTGCTATTATTTATGACATTTTATAGACAATGATTAATCTAAAAAATAATCATTATGAAAACAATTGTTAGTTGCAGCCCTTGGTCATGATACATGGAGTGTTTCAGTCAAGATTTATTTTCGTCCCGAACATGAATAAACCACAATACTGTGTTTGAATTTCAAGGTGTTTAATAATAAACTAAAGCTATACACTCTGTGTTCTACTAGCTTGTAATTAATTACACATGCCTTACTGTTGTTTAGTTGTTCATTGTCCTGATTCTGTGTTGGTGGTGAATCACACAGACATGTATATTGTTCCATACCACTACTTGGACTCATCCACTACTTGTGCTCCTCAGAGTGTCATTCTGTGCAGAGCACGCCCGAAGGAATGCCATGGCCCTTCGAGCTCAGATGAGGAAGGCCTCCTCCGGGCCCTCACCAGAAGCCCTGCTCTCTCAGCTCAGTGGATACAGCCGCACAGATGCACACAGCCTCGATGCAGGCCGCAGTGAAGCCAGCCGCATTCTAGGTGAGCTGTGTTTGCTGACCTAGGAAATGGAATGTGAGGAGGACACATAAAATATAAAAAATCTTCACTATTCGTTACTATTAACTGGGCACTTTAATAACCAACCATCCATATATTGATATGCTATCAGACAAACTGGGCAATGTTTTTTTTTATTTTTATTCATTGACTTTAATACCACTTTCACCAGCAAGTGATTCAGCTATGCTTGCCTACAAACGCTTATATCAAAGTGTCAAACGCATAACATTACTCCCATGTGTTTTCTACAGTTAAAATGTAAAATCACAATTATAGGCCTGTAACAAATATTTTGTAGTAAAATCTGTCAAAGGCGTACCAAAGTAAAATCTATACACAAAAGGCTGCAAGGTGCAACTGGCCAACTGAAAGGGTACTCTAAGGCAAGGGTCCCAACCTTTTTTGTACCACAGTCCAAATATTCACGGACCCGTGACGGTGCCATATGTACATCATTTGGTAGGCCTATTACCTCTAATATTATTTGTATTACTTGATATTTTTAATATTTACTTTACATTTTTTGTTTCACGGACACAGTACCTGGAAATATTACAATTTATTGGATAAAGAGGCCAATCAGTGTGATGGAAGCAGGTGGAGTCAACTTGTTTTGTCGTGTTGGGCTTGAGATTAAAGATTTATTAACCCTTTTTGCGCAGGCTATCTGGTTAAAACTGACTTTTTATCTCGCACTCTACTTTCTCAAAATACTACTACTACTACTTGCTCAAACTCCGCTGTCAGGGTGTGCAGGTGATCGCGTATCAAGGTGGACGGGTGTCTCATTTCTCCCTCTCTCCTGTGTGCAGTTGATAGGCCTACCATGATTACATGAGTACATGACAGATAATAGCCAGGCTAATACAAATTATATTGGTACAGATGTTAAAACAATGTATTTATTAAACTCTTTACAAGACAAAATACAATTTAATTTAATTAATGCATTTTTTAATAAAAATAAATATTATAATTATAATTACAATTCTCATGCTCATGCTCGGTTCTCACGGCCCGATGGGCACCGGTCCCCGGCCCAGTCGTTAGGAACCACTGCTGCAAGGGCTCGGTTACGCTTGGCGTTTCAATGCGAATTTTGTGACGGGATCCCACCAGGACACATGCATTGTCGAGTGTGGAAGCTCCTAAAGTTCGCATTGTGATCCGATGTCCAGCGTAGTGTAGCTGGCAGGAAAATACAAATAAATATTAACCTGCAAATTGAATGCGAGTAGAGCGTTCGTTTCTGCACCAAAGCGAAGTTTGTTTCATATTCTAAAATTAACGGCAGTGATTCTCAACTGATGGGTATTTTGAGTGGGTCGCAGAGCATATGCCAAACCTTAATCTTTAGAAATAAGCTCATGAATTAACTAATGTTTCATTATTAATTCGTGTTTCAATGGCTTACTATTTCATTGAGTTCAGCCCCAATTGTTGCAGCTTTCTGTTCACTCAATGTTTTTAACAGTACATGAAGGCATTGTTGATTACTGCAATATTGGTAAATAAATATTGTAATTAGTTTTGGGTCGTGACTTAATGACTAATGACACATGGTGTAATGAAAACCAGGTTGTCTCCACACACATACCTGATGTTTTTTTAAATTCAGGAGGTTACTTTAATTGGTTTGAGGAAATGAGTGAGGCTCGACCAGTTGAGAACCACTGGACTACGACATTCGGCGACACAACATCTGGCAAGATCATAAAAGTCGCAAAGTGTAGCCTAGTCCTAAGTTGCTTCACTTGGTACATAGGGGTTTTGCAACCCTGTTTTTGCAACCATGCCATGATTTGCATCCCCCTTGTAGGTAAGGCATATCTCAATGACAATGAAAGAGGGCCAGATTCGAGTCCCGTTGTGGCGAACTCGAGTGGAAGCTAGCATCAGGGCCTGTCCACCATCGGTTACATTACTGTGCTCATCTTTGTCTTAGATGAGGACAGTTTGAGTGAGGAAGAGCCAGGTCCCTTGGTGCTGGACCAGACGTGGAGAGGAGATCCTGACAGTGAAGCGGACAGCATCGACAGTGATCACGAAGATCCTCTCAAGTATGTTTCAAATTTACGCCTACCATCTTTCTTTAATGTCTGTGACACCACATTTATGCATAATGATTATTATACTACAAGCCCTGACAACATCTCATGCAAACACAAACGTTTTTTTTGCTATGATACTATCTCTGTAAGTTACCATCCACTTGCATGGGCATCAACATTATTCTCCTTCTCTGGACAAACTTGTGTTCATCTTGCTTAACTCACTCGCAAATTAAACACCACCCTAGGGGAATGTTGCAGGTCTGTATCTTGGCTCAATCACTGTTATTACTGACAATACGTGCATCGCAACTCAAAGAAACACAGTAGTCAGTCAGTTAGCTTAAGTTAGAGATTTCTTCTGCATGGGTGCTTTTATGTAGCTATTAGTAACACCACGTAATGAACTATATTTAGTTGCTACCTCAAGCCGGTTACATTTCGCCATCCCATCCCAGCTACAACTTCTACTACTTTCTGAGTGGATGAAGTTGCCTGTCCTGTCCCTTGTCTTCCCTTTCTGAGCCTGTGATGTAGAAACATTTATCCTTCCATTCCCCTGTGGCACACCAACTTCAGATGCAAAAACAATATATTAAACTATTTGGCTGATGAGCTTATTTAGCTCATGAAATACCCAGAATTAAAAGTGCTTGGCCCTGGTACTTGTTTATTGTCAAATTAATGCTAAATTGATTTTTAGAGCACAGGACCCAACCTTCAATAATTCATACATAAAGCGTGCTGCAATTTAGCCAAAGTCCAAATCGTCCATGTAGAAACAATGTTTCTACATGATGTTAATGTCTGAGGGTTTTATCCACTATGTGCCTCGTCAGACACGCAGGGGTGTACACGGCTGAAGAGGTGGCACTCATCACTCGTGAGAAGCTCATCAGGCTGCAGTCGCTCTACATCGACCAGTTCAAGCGGCTGCAGCACCTGCTCAAGGAGAAGAAGCGGCGCTATCTGCACAACCGCAAAATGGAGCACGAATCCATCGGTATGACTATACTAGACACGTGTGTTCTTCTTCATTTTAATTGATGTGTCTTTAATTGCCTGCTTAATTTGTAGCGGTCCCTTTGGGTACGGCTATTAAAATAAGCATCCTGTTCACACCTTTTGCTATACAGCTGTGATCACACAGCGCTCCATGTAATTAAACACCCACACTGTCATGATGATTTAATGCCCTGTTTAGGACAATACCCCATTAACATTATGTACAGTGTATAAAAGACTGATTCGATGGGTTACAGTCATATGAGATTAAAGAGTGACATGTAATCCATTGTTCAGCTGCAACATTTCTTCAAAATATTGGCATCTTTAAATTTAGCTCTTCTTTGATATAGCTGTCTGTGTGAGATGTAAGTTACCTGATAGTAGACTTCACTAATATGTGATACAGATATTACTGCCATATTATTGTCACTTCCATGACTCTGGGGTGTTTGTCTGTGTCTAACCCAGGGAGCAGTTTGCTAACAGGCCCAGAGGGTCTGTCTTTGAAGGAGAGGGAGAACCTGAAGAAGCTGAAGGCGCTGCGTCGCTACCGCCGCCGCTACGGCGTGGAGGCCCTGTTGCACAGGCAGCTCCGGGAGAGGAGGCAGGCCGCCACGGAGGGCGCTCCTCAGGTTTGACTGCAACACCATCTCGTTTGGATAGATGCTGTTACTAGGCAAACTAGCAGGAAACTGTGAGGGAGAGGAGTTAAACAATCAACTATGTTTTCAGCCTTAGTTTAATCATTAGGCCTGGGGGGTGTTGAAAGTAAATATCAGAGGTTTCATGTTTTACTAGTGTTTGCATGGGTTCTAGAGTACTCCTCTTTTCCAAGCTTTAGACACCATCATTTACCTGTAGCTATGTTGTGTTGATGTGGGGTGAGCCTCCTTGAATTGGTGTCTAAGTATCTAAGTATTCATTCTGTCTTAGGGCCACAGTAATATGGGAAAGGAAACTTTGGATACACTTCAGACTGGGCTTATAAATTAAAGAGTAAATATAAAAGTTTAATTTGAGTAAATATAATATATATAATATAAATATATCTACTATAACACTATAATAGCAGAACTGCATCCGTATCCGCTATCTGGTGAGGTCATATTTTTCTCTGGATTTAGTGGCGTCACATGTTTTAACTAAGTATTCCTTTCTTGCAGCCATATAATACGATAACGGTGTACGAGAAATGTGTCTCCTTCGTTGAGGGGACCCGCTGTACGAACCCCAGCTTGCCTTTGACCAGACACTGTATTTCACGTATCCTTGATAAACTTGGTACTCTGCTGTCTATTATCAGAGAGAGCTATGCCACTCTCGTTGACTGTAATGTTACAGGAAAATGACTGCCGTACTTTACCTGAGCACCCGGGCAGAGTATAATGTATGGGTGTGAATGGAGCTAAATGCTATAAATGAGAATCTCCATCAAGTTCAGCTGTGCATGGGCTATTCACTGCTACTGTGCAACAACACAGTCTACTGGTAAAGATCAATATTTCTCGCCTTATAAGTTCTCGGATGAACTGGACGGACAGCAGTGCTAAGTCAATATGCATGAGGATTTGAGGAAATCCCCATAATCTCATAAAAATAGCCATTTTCCACCTCGATGGTTCAAGATTGAATGAATATAATGCCATTAAGAACTCATCACACGTGTTGGAACAGAAAATGTAATATTTAACCTTTCTCTCCTGAGTGACATTTGGCATGGCGTTGATCAAGGCCAGCAGCTTGCAGTAGCTGTTGGTTTCAAACAGGGCCAACATGAAGTCCTTCCTATGGTCTGGTGGCTTCCCCAGAGTTATGCGGGGCATGCCCAGCTATGTTGGAAGGAACAAAATGCCTAAACACTAAGCTTGAAGCATTATTACATGGAATAGCTGTCCTTGCACTGTATATTGAAATGTCAGTTCATAAGGTTCACCTATAAACTAAGATAACATGCCAGGTATTTGGTGTCAGGACACTAACTCATGTGTTAGCACTCGTGTTGCTGGGTGTCATGTAATGTCAGCTCCTCTTTAATCAGGGCCTCAAATGAGACTCAACATGTCAGTCCCAAACAGTGGAGTACAGTATACATAACTCAAAGACAAGATAAATGGCTTGGCAACTTATCGGTATCAACTAAAGCAGCTCAATCAAAGCATGCTTTGCTTTCCCATACCTAAGCTAGTTAATGTCTATCAGAGACATTGTTCTGATGTAGTTGCTGATGTAAATATGCGTCAATACCATTGCATACACTAATCTGGTGATTTCTGGCACAAACCTTGGCCTCTAAACTCGCTCATAATGCGTACGGCTAATGTGGCTATTTAAATGGTTTGACCGATGACGTGTGTGCCACTACAGAAATAATGTAACTGAAACTAGGGATGTTCGCGACTAGTCGATTAATTGACTAGTCGTTGCTGCACTTCGGAACCCGAAATAGCAGTCGGTTAAACACTTTCTCAGAAAAGTATTTCTGCCGAAATATAGGCTAAATCATCTGTTAATTCATTCATTTAAATAGGCCTACCTTTTTTAATTAGGCTAGATATAGAATAATAACCATGGATGTATGAACAAGCTGGTGCTCCCGCTAAAGGATTGAACTGTGCTGCGCACACATGGCGGCGCTCAGCTGTTCTAGTCGCTCCGGAAGAGCATTGTTGAAATGTCAATCAATTCAGTCCGTTTCACAGTAAAGAAACCATGATCTTAACTTTCTTTAGGCCTACTGAGTTTGAGCGAACAGCTGCTCCTGCCATCCATACTTGTTATTAGGTGTGCTGCTTTAATATTATTATTGGGCTGCACAACTTTATCTGTGGCAGTTTTCCCTGCCACATGCCAACTACAGTGGCTTTTTAGGGCTCCTCCAACAGCAGGACACATGCAGATGATGATTAAACCAGTTTATTGTAAAGTTTGAGAAAGGTTTGAACAAGCAGAGCAGGTGGTACGTGCTGACATGTTAGCGCTCCTCCTGAGTGTGTGTGCTGGTGGCTGGTTTAACCTGTGGGCCTTGATTGGTCAATGCCCCACAGGTGTGCAGCCTTACCCAGCCCCAGAGTCCAATCAGTTAGACTCAGACCAGGTGAGGCTGCTTAAACCAGCCACCAACAACACACACTCCACACTATCATACTTATTATTTTTATTTGTATTATTCTTCCCAAACGTCCCTACTCAACTCCTCCTTCATACTTTTTGCTAGAACAATAATTCTAACCTTATGTACTACCTTACTATCCAAACTTTTATGGAATGACTCAAAACGTCTTACGTCTTATACTTTTTAAGTATTTAAACTTTTAAACTCTTAAACTCCCACATACACACACACAGCAGCCTCATCTGGCCCGAGTCATACTGATTAGACTCTGGGGCTGGGTGAGTCTGCACACCTGTGGTGCAGGTGTTAAACCAGCCATCACCACACACACTCCACATGGAATTAAACAGCTGTTTAAAAAATAACACAATTATCTCACTAGACTATTAATATTATTCCCGAACTTCCATACTCAACTCCTCCTTCATACTTTATACTACAACAATAATTCAAATTACTTACAACCTTACTATACTACTACCTTTACTTACTACCTTACTAAACACCCTAGCAACCACCTACAACACCATAGAAACCACCTACAACACCATAGAAACCACCCAGAACACCATAGCAACCACCTAGAACACCATATAAACCACCTAGAACACCCTAGCAACCACCCAAAACACCATAGAAACCACCCAGAACACCATAGAAACCACCCAGAACATCCTAGCAACTACTTAGAAACCACCTGGAACACCCTAACAACCTACAGAACACCATGGCAACCACCTAGAATACCTTAGCAACCACATACAACACCCTAGCAACCCCCCAGAACACCATAGCAAACCACCAAGAACACCCTAGCAACCGTCCAAAATCCCCAAGAAGCAACAGCAGAACACCCAAGCAGCCACCATAACTCAACTGTACATTTCCAATATACCAGGTACTAAAAACTTTATTTTCAGCAAGCTGGCCACCACAATTTATTCTGAAATGTAACTTTTTCTAGTTTTGCCCTTGCTCTTTGATAAAAAATAATTTATTTTATTATTGTAATGTTTTTTATTTTTATTATAGATTTTTTATTTTTAAAACCCAAATTGTTCAATTAAATCGTTATAATAAATGTGTTACTTCAATATCACTACGTAATTGCTGCGTTCACGTCAGTCGCTTTTGGCTCCCGTCATCGGTCGGCTCCTGTCAACACCTACAGATTTTAAAAAAACATTACAGCTGCAGCAGTCTGCTGCCAAAGAGGTTGCGTGTAAAGGTTTTCTCAGACCAAAAGCTTCAGAAGTATAGGAATACTTTAAATTAGCAGACAACAAAACAGCAGCACTACTGCCATCTGCAAACACCTGAAAAGAAAAGCATGCAGAAGCTATTCTGGAAGGTGGACCGCCAAAGACAAAAACACTGTGGGTGTTTTTAAAAATGCGCCGCCCACTTTACCGTGGCTTTCCTATGGTACAGCACGCCTGTGCTGAGCTGCTTTCTTTTGATGCACCTCGTGTTTTTTGTTTCACTATTTAAACTTTGGGCACGGAGCAGCCCCGCTTGTCAACGGACGCGGTTTGTGTGTAAACGGCCTCATAATAAGTGTAGTCTATTCATGTTTATGAAACAAATTACCAATGCGTTATTAATAGAATGGAGAGCTTTTGCCATTGTGGCTGCTACAATACGCTCATTATTGAAGTCATAATCACTTGCTACCTTCGAATTTTCAATGAATGAGTGTTGATTAGAACAGGCTAGAGTCTGGGCTTATTCTAAGTTGTGTGGGCTTATTGGGATGTATACCTCAACTAATTATTTGTCTGCCATTATGTTAAGTATATATGTTTGTGTAGGGAATATCATATATGCAACGTTTGAATAATTGAATATAATTTAAGGTTTAAGTTAAAGGAACATAGGGAATATTACTATATCTTACATTAAGTATTACATGTCCTCTTGCTCTCAGTCAAAGGCAAAGCCATCTGAATTAATTGTATGCGTTTTTGGATGAAAATTATAGATTAATCGATGGAAAAATAATCGTTAGTGGCAGCTCTAATTTTAATACGTTTGTCGAACTTGTAGTTTTTTAATATTGCCTGCCGCTATATTGCAACATTGTGGTACTCTTTCTTTTCTATGCATTTATAAGAACAAACTGCCCTCTTTTTCTGTTGTTGTTGAGAAATGAGCACCAAGTGTTCTGTTACTGTGACTGCAGATATAAAGAGAAATGTTGATAATGGTACAGAGCAAGCAGTGTTTCAATGTGAACAATGGCTACAGAGCATGCTTAGTAAATTTTGTACAAACCTCACAACCTCATTGTTCAGAAGCATTCAGTCGTTAGTGTACAGTCCACTGCTTAACAGCTAAACTATTATAAGCACTTTGTGAAAGCAAGTAATACAGTAAGCTTATTTAGGTGGGGAACCATGTCAAGCTCTGAATAATGGATCTCTTTTCTTTTTTTCTTCCCTGAAGGCTTACATTTCTAGTTTAAACACTCACACCTTTCTCTCTATATCCTATTGTACCATTGTCAACGTTTGTCCTTAAATGAGTGTCTCAGACATCCATCAGGACGGCAGCCAGGTGCTTTTCAAGCTGTGTCCGGGTGTGAAGGATGTCCCATGCAACCGCACGGTGCACATGGGCCAGTCGGAGGAGCCTCGCTGCCCGCTACACCTTACCCTCCCACCCCCCATGTACCAGCCTGAGCAGGCGCCTCCCCCGCAGGTGCAGCTCACCCCTGCAGCCAAAGACATGTACCTGAGTGCAGCCGAACTCCAGCCCACAGAGAGCCTGCCCCTGGAGTTCAGCGATGTAGGTAACACACAGGAGCTCTAGCTTTCCATGAAGTGGGGCACGTTTGACTTGAGACCTCACAGATGTATGGCTTCAAACTATGAGGTTTTCAGTGAATAGAAAAAATCCCCAATGTTTCCACTGTTGGCCTAACTAGGGCTGGGTGATAATTATGTTATTGTTTATTCATTTTCTGGTGGAAATAATGTGATACATTGTTTAGTAACCGGTTAATAATGGGAATATATATGGCGGACAAAATAATACTTAATGGTATTTTTATTCAGGAGAACTCCAAGTGTAATGAACCTCGGTTTAACTTTTTACCATTGTGTTGAATTCACGTCATTATAATACATTCTTCCACATTGTCCAAACTCTAACTGTAGGTTATACTAGATTTTGGTGTTATTTTTGTTTACTTGTGACTTAGATTCCTCTCGTTTGGATATCAGCATGAGTTGTCCCCTCCTCTTGTCTTTAGGACCTCGATGTGGAAGGGGATGGGATGCAGGGTCCCCCGTCTCCCCTGCAGTTTGACACCGCCCTTGCCCTGGAGGACCAGACCATCAGGGCTATAGCCGAGGCCCCCATGGACATCCTCACTGGGGAGGACCCAGACCAGGTAGACCTGGATGCCACGGGACCAGAGTTAAGCGAGAGCGATGTGGATGCCATTATCCAGGACCAGGTGAACTCTCTGATAGGAACGTACAATTCTCTTTCATCTACCATAATCGGCATGTTTGCTAGGTCACTTTGATCCATACATAGTTGTATCTGAGCTCAGAAATCTGAATCATTTATTTAATTTCAATGTCAAATGTGAGCTAATTTACGTACTATTGTAAAAGCTACAAATGTTGGCCAACATGTTTGACTTGAAAGCATGTCAAAATGCTGCCTTGACTTAAGCATTCTATTGATAATAAATTATAGCAATTATGTTTTGTTACCATGTCTACCAGCAGTGTTTATAACGTCCTACCTCTTCGTTCCACATCTGTAGGTTGTGTCAGAGGAGGCCAAAGGAGAAGACACTGAGAATACCTTCCAAGAAACTGAAACCTCTACAGTTGATGCTCCGAGATGAGAAGCACTGAATCATTTGTTTTCTCAGAACAATCTAAATGACTATGAACACATCGTTTGATTAAAATTTGGCCAGCTATGGCATAATCTACAATGTAGATAACTTTCACAATGACAACCATTTACCTTTTTTAGACTATTGCTGGTAGACCCTTGCTGATTCATTGATTTGTTCGGTTTGTCCTGTTTGGTATATTTCATTTGTCATTGATGGCTGTTCGGTCTTGCCTTACAAATAAATGTACCATGCCACACAATTGTTCATAATCTCTTAATATTTGAAGACTAGTAGCCTATGTGATTGAAACATATCTGATTTGTTTCCTCTCTTGGTGTATGTCCGGTGAATTATGTAAAACCAATAATACAAGAGATTTTTTTCTACTTAGAAATAAAAGTTTGTATGGAAATGATATACGACCCGAGTGAGCAGTTTGAGTAGAATATGCGCAGAGCTAGGCTCAATACCGGCAAGTTTTAACTGTACGGTCAAGTTATGTTTGGCCACGCGAAACGCCTCTGAAAAAAATCGGGGCGGGTAATGCTATTTCATGCAATGACATCACTTTTCCTCAAGCCAAACACTGCGCTGGGGGAGAGGGAAAGCGGCTGCAGCAATGAACGCGGCATCTCAACTGAAGCTAACGCAAGAGGAAAAACGTTAGATTTTATGTATAGTGTCGTCAATTTGGTTATTGTTGATGGCAGGACAAATCCAACTTAAGAATTATTAACCAAATGAGGTGAGTTTCGCTTTTTTCCTATTTCTCAACGAAAAACAGTCGTCTTGTAACGTTCGCTTATTTGATTTTACAGGAGAGATTTTGTGGAATACATGAAGTGAATACATGCGTTTAATGCGTCTTCCCAATAACGCATCAGTAAACCACACTAACGCACGGCTCGATAGTTTAACTATTTAAGTGACCGTATGCTTTCTTTTACTGAGGACTAGTGTGCTTGTGTCAAGGGCGTAACAGTATGCGATTGCCCATGTTAGAGGGGACCATTTCTGCGTGGAAGGCCTACCACAACAAAAAAAAAGAAAAAAGCGTTTTGCTTTGATCACGTCCTACAGCTTTCTATCGTTTTAGATATTCACTTATGACACATATCATTAGATAACTAAAGCAAACCATGCCGCAACCAGTCTGGATTTAAGAAACTGGTATTTAAATGGAGAACAAGAAAGGGGAACTGCTGATTCCCCTCCAGGACTTGCCACATTTACGATTACGTTTAAAAACGCTGCATACGATACGAACGCACGATTGTGATTTTAAACAATTTACACAATGTAATTAACGAATATAAATTGGGTCAAATGTAATTCTCAAAATAAAAACACAATGTTCAAGCACTTCTTCACTTGTAAACAAGGGTATTCATTGGCTTTGATTTCAGTAATTGGGAACCTAATCAGTACATATAAATAACCCAAAATACAAAAATATATACTTATTTCCCCCCCAAAAGTATCCGTCTTGAAAGCACTCCCAGGTCATAATAACAATGTTTTTAATTAGAATCCTGTTGGAGACATCTAAAAAGTAAAACAACATGCTTGTTCCATTACCTTTGGCTATTTGACTTAGGTGGGGTAGCCTAGGGAATTCTGTTCTCAATGTTCCAATATTGAATGCAATAGTTTGCCATGCATTTAATTACATTTTAATCATTTAATCAGCAGAACATAATGAATAATCCGAAAGAATTTATGTGAAATTCTAAATGCATTAGACAGCCATGAGCAAATAACAGTTAGATTTCTGCTTGTGTCTTTTACATATGTTGTCGTTTATGACATTATCACCCCTAGATTGCAATTATATGTTTAAAAAAACTGATTCAGTAACAGCAACAATATACTTATTTTACCTTTTTATTAGAAAAAAAAAATACCTTGTAGTACCTTGTAGTAAAGACCATGGGAAGTTTTTTGGACAAACTTCTTAATAAATTCAGCAAACAGCAATATATCAAGCAAATATGGCAAACATAATGTTGAAAATTATAATAGCGAAAACCTTTTTTTCATTTAATACCATATCTTTCACAAAAACAGTGATTCATCTATATTGACATAATCTGTGGCTAGTATCTATTCCTATATTTCTCACAGGTACAGTGCTATAGAAACAAATTGCTGAATGTCTTTGGATGTAACATTTTGGGCCAGGATGTCAGCATGCCATTGGTTTTTTATTCATGTGAATGACCTCATAATCCCTCAGGGGGTTTGGATAAATGTGGTTCTACTCTGTAGATCTAGATTACATCTATGGTATGTCTGTGTGCATGACTGCTGTGGGTTGGTTTTGAGCTTGTTTGAAGCTTTATAAAAGCCCTCTCCCGAGTGCAACTTTGCGATAGCGTATCCAAGCTGTACGGCATGACATCATGAAAAGCAGAGCAGAGTCACATATTGGAGTGTAATGGGCAGTATAAGTGTTCGCTCTCGCTGTTCGCCTCTAATTGTTCACAGATGTTCTGTAAGCCTTTGTGTCCCACATCTTGTTGCAGCAGACTCTTCTAGACACACATACGGCTCTGGGACTGAATAGTAAAGAAGAAATGTGTCAGTCTAATTGTTTACAATTTGGCTGCTGGGTCTGTTAACATAATCAGTTCCTCATTTTTTTTAAAGACTCCTATGGGACAGTGCCAATCAACCACATAGCACTAGCAGTGTAGCATAGCAGAATGCTAGTTAACTGTTAACACAATGCTACATAGGCTACTTGGGACAATAACTATGGGCTTAATGGGGGCCATATTGAGCAAAAAGACCTTGCGCCTGCCTACTAACAGACATTCAAGGTCAGTCTGCCTGTGAATAGTTCCGTTTATTAGACGTAACAGCAATAGTTTACTGAGGGGGGGGGTCATTATGCCGCTGTGAAGTGTGTGAAATGTGGTGGTTGTGTGCAGACAGGTCTGACCCTCCCCCCAGCCAGGGCCTATCTCCCCAGTGTCCATCCCCCACGGATTGCCCCCCTCCCCCTCCATTGACTTAAATGCCCACGCTTTGAAGATAGGTCAAGCCAGGGCTCTATGGGGTCTCTCCTTATCAGTCACCAGCGGGACCCAGTTATCTCGCCTTGATGTATGCAGGTAGTACTACTGTCGTTACCATGGTTATACAGTGAAGACACCTCTGGAGCTGTCATTAGCTTGGAGACTTATTCATCAATTACCCCACAGAGTGGAGTAATATGCAGTATGGCAGAGCTCACAGCAGGGGGGAGGGACCGGGAGAAGATATCATCAAGATCCCTACTGTTAACACACACACACATATCAGATATTTAGATAGAAGGAGTTATCTTTGCCTGCATTGTTTCCCCTACAGTCTTTTGTGTATGTTCTCTTTGAACTGAAAAACCACAGACTGTTTAGTGTCTGGTTTGGCTGCATTCATGTCAACTTAACAGGCCAAGTTCACAAGCTCTCGGGCCTGTGCTGCTGGTGTTGTGGTCTCATCATGTTTAAACAAAGTCTCGGAGAGACTGCTGTGTTGAGTTTGAGTATGGTTGGATAAACTTCCAATCGTAGGGTAAAGGTGTGCGAGTACAGGACCAAAAGCACTGGGCTCTGTCAACATCCACCCCAAAGAGGAATCTGTGGTCATACAAACATTAAGGTTGGCGAAGCTCAGCTTTACTGGCGAAGCTCAGCTTTACCTTAAAGCTGTAACAAACATTTGATTCATCAGGCCGTCCAGGGAAAATATGGCTTGGAATGTAGCTTTAATCAATTCAGGCTTGCCAGGTCACTGGCACGTCCTGTTTTGCCAAGGAGCGAATAAATGGCCCTAATTGTGTTTCGGGAAAAAAGGGATCCATCTATTAGATCGTGTTGTGTCACTTTCGCCCAACTTGAAGACTACTTTGACAAAGAACATCACCAACACCGCAAGGCTCTGTATTATGGTAGTATAATGTCCTCTATGTTGAACAGGGGTCCTTTGTGTGCCTCTAGCGTTTATTTTGGTTTTGGTCTTGAAATAAGATGTTTTTGCAGAGCGCGTTGCATCCACCTCCCGTGCTCTAAGCGGTAAAGCCCATTCCCACAAGGTGCTTAGTGAGCCTGGGACCTGCCCAACTTTCAATGTTTTCAAATTCTTATTGGCTTCGTGCTTCAGCCTTTTCTTCTTCCATCTAATCTCTGCGCTACGAGCAAACGCTGAGGTGCCCTTTTGAATAGATTGTACCTTTTGGCGACCTTTGCGCAGAGCGGACAGGCATTGTTCCCCGTCTATGTTTAGCAACACTACATATGACCCTCTGTACAGCTTAACGGCTCTCCCCCCATATCATTTATACCATAAATAAGTCTTGCTCTTGGCCAGACCTTGAAGGAAGGATGTGGATGATGTGGAAAGGGCGCACACTTGGCTCAGTCCAGCCGGTACGACGGGCTAGTCTGAGCGCTTGTGCCTGCTGTCCAGATGTGCAAGTATTGTGTTGTGCCAAATCAATCATGTGCCCTCCTACCCCCTCCAGACCTCTCTAATGCTAGTGTGTGTGTGTGTGTGTGTGTGTGAGATATTAGGGCAAAGCCTCTAAATGCTGGGGCGCAATAGTTGTTTCTGACCTGGATTCAATTTTCCCATTCACTTTTTTTTGGTTCTCTAGAAATGTAAGGATGGAGTTATTCGATGTGAAGGTGATTCATTGCGGAATCAGGTTGTAAAGACATCTGCTGACACAGATGGAAATTCTGTGCAGACCTGGACGCTATGTGAATGTTCCTCTAGCAGGGGGGCAGGGGGTTACACACAGCTCGTAGTCTGGTTGGCAAGAGGACGCTGTCTTACTCTCAAGTATTCCCAACAGTGTGAAACCTATATGGACCGTAACAAATGGTTTTCATTACAGAATACAAAAATAAACTGATACGCACCATTTTGGATCTTGTATACCCAGTGGTTAATCTATACAGATTGCCATTGCCAAAGAATGAATTTTTGTTTTAATCCACTATCATTGCATATTGTTTCATGTGGAACAAGGTGACAAATTGTTAAGATCAGCAGTCCAGCAGCCTAGAGCTGTAGCTGGTGATGGGTCACCAGCTACAGCTCTCGACTTCCTAATGAGCTTTGTCTAAGCCAAGGCTTTATGCAAATCAACGCGAGAGGCCTCCACCGACACCACTGGGGCCTTTACAGCCCCAGCTGTAGACCCTGCCCATCTCACATTTCTAGAAGGTGGATAAGCCCTCCACCTCACATGGAGCCCTGCACATTACAGCCCATTAAACTGTCTGCCTCTCAATGGGGGTTTATACCCCACGAGTGTGATTTACAGCCCTCATTCTGAGCTCCCCCGACAGCTCGCTTTGCAATGGCCTTTTGGAACTGAATTCAAAATGATCCGTGAGAGGCCATCTGCCATCGGAGCCATCGAGGTTCATCCGCCCTGTGTATGCTGTCCTTTAGGTGTCGCTTGTGATGTTCTGCTCTGGCGTTGTGGAGGCGGTGTCTTCTTTGTGTAATCGGGGCCCAGGGAGTAGTGTGTGTATAAAATTTGCCAAATGGTTGTTTGTTTGAAGACTCATAGGGATTCATGTTGTGATGATGCAGCTTGGCTTTACATGTGGTTTGCATGACATGCTGCATGCCAGTCAAATGCATACAGACGCACTGTGCGTCTAAAAAAGTGCGTGGAGTGAATGGGTGGTTGTCAGAAAGGTTTGCTGGTGAGCCAGCTTGTACGGCAGATGCATGTTTAACTCCTCCTTGACACTCTCTTTTGCGTTGTAGGTACATTAAAAGCTCAATCGATTATGCGAGGACTCAGTGACGACCCTCATGTGGGGAAAGTAGATCTTGATGGGGTAGGGGGGGCGTTTGGGGGGGCGCTGACAATGGGCCCATTTATGTGGAGGGATATTCCTAGTTCCTGTGTGTATGCTCCAGGGTACCATGTGACAGCCTCACATTCAGGCCATGTCATCCCTCTCAGCCCTTTGACCCTGTTTGAGAGCGGCAACTGACTTCCTGAACATCCCCATTCATCCCATTCAGATGTCTGTGTGCATTACGATCTGGACGTCGTAAAGCCAGATCAACCCCTTTACCATCCTTCAGCTACTGTGTACTGAGGCCCACGGCAAGGTATTATTAGGACCTCTTTATGTACAGTGATAACATAACTCGTACCTGTGCTGTCACATAACCCACACTAATGCTTTTAAAACACAAATCTGTGCATTTCTCACACTCCTGATAAGTCTCTGTTGGGATCATCTGTCCCTCTCCTTCCTGACCACTAGGGGGACTCAGATTAGAATACAGACAAGGGACAGGATTGGCCATCTGTGTTTTATCATAAGAGGATAAAACCTTCATTGGACACAACCTCCTTTGATCCTGGTGATTTGTGATGTGAATTCTGATGTCCACAGTGCACCAGGTTCTGGGTTACTGGCAGTGTGTTGACACTGTGTTAATCCTGCATCCTTTAATCCCACTTAATTTGACATATTTTGACTTTTTTGTTTGACTTTATATTTGGCCTCTTGGAACACGGGTCGTAGCTTGGTTCCAATTACTGTGTGTGTGTGTGTGTGTGTGTGTGTGTGTGTGTCATGTCTTTTGTATGCAAATATGTGGCAAGTCCCCTGTCTAGCATGACTGTTTTGGTCAAATCTATATCACAATGGTCCGAAACAACTGACATTCAGGAGAGGATCTTGGGGCCGTTGGATTTTGATCCAGGTCAGGTTTTTAGTCCAGCCAATTAGGGTCAAATAAAGGGAAGGAATTGCCCAATATTCAAATGTCATTCAAAGTTATGTGTGTTTGCTTCTACACAGCTTTTCTTCTACACAGTGAGTCTCATTTGTATACACAAAAGTATGGAATGTGTTTACAGCACATTTTTTCATCATTGAGTTAACTCGCCACATTCGAGTAATGCAGCCGATTGTTTTGTTATTGTTCTTGTTGGTGTTGCCGTGGTGTCCAGGCATTTCTGGGTGTGTTTCTTTTTGGTCACCAGACTGAGTTAGTGTGTCTGCTATGTCTAGACCTATGGGGGAGGCTAATCCTCTATTAAACAGGAAACCAGATGAGTGTATGTAGCATGAAAACCTGGGCTGATACCGCAGACACTGCAGTGAGATGCTTCTCTTTGGGGCATTGTGCGTGTTGACCTGTATACATGAGACACATGAGACATTATTACCAGGGATGAAAGTCGAATCTGGCTTTAAGTTTTCAGGAATTTCCTGTCTTAATGCAGTTTTATCATGATACACATTGTCTGTGATGAAATTAGAATGTGAGAAAAAAAAGACTGCGAACCTTTCCAATCTTTCCAGATTCTTTATTAATTTCCAGATTCTTTATTAATTAATGAACACATTTTCTGAATGTATTCAAATACCAGACGCTTTTCTTTTTTTTACGCTTTCTTTTTTTACGCTTTCCTTTTCCGATCCCTTCTTTTTCTTTAGCCTAGTCATGGGGGGTGACCTCAATCCTTATTACTTATTACACTTATTACTGATGTGATTGAGAAATAAAATTATCTTAGTGCAGACTCTGTCTTCTTTCTAGGTCACCGAATGGCTCTGTGAGTAGAGGGAGAAAAAAAAAAAAACTCTTGTCAGTCCAGCAACGACCGTCGGATATCCTCGCGGTGTACCCTCCTTTGTCCGCTACATGCAAGAGTCTCCTTTGAAATACAACCCCCCTCTTCTCTCCCCTTCCTCTCCTCTTTCCTCCTCTTCTCGTGGCTGCCTGCACCAGCAGCTGGGGGGTTAATGTTTAGCAGCGCCACCAGCAGCAGTGCAGAGAGAGAGGCAGGAGTTGCAGG